>VMDO01011171.1:0-68124 GCA_007922755.1 Pedetes capensis
GCCCCTACCTCCAGCTGGGCCACACTGACTCCCTCTAATAGCATTAGTAATTGTTATGGTTTGTTAATGAATAAATAACTGACAGGAAGATGTGGAAAGTATTTTATATAATATAATTCGTTTTTTTTTTTTTTGCTTTTCTAAGCCTGTATGCTGTTTATACCTTATTTCATAAAGATTGTATATTGTTTTATTTAAAATAACATGATACAGTAAAACTTGAAAAATAAAGATAAGGAATCAAGAAGGAAAATAAAGTTTGAATAACCTGAGAATTTATTAAGAATTCATGAATTGGAGTTTTACATAATTACAAAATACAGGCTTATTGATATTTGTTATCCATGGAGCCATAGACTTATGACTTGTACTCCTTTCCATGTTGTGCTTCAGTTAAAATGTATTAAAACAATAAAATAAAATATGGGCCACACATTCCTCTGAGCTTCATGGAATGTACCAAAGAGGGAATTATGAGAGGAATACATACATCAACTCAACATAGGTTAAGATTTTTTTAGAAAGAACTATGAATGAAGTCTCTCTCATATATCCTATTTAAAAAGCCAATAGATGGTTATGTAATGTTTAATGAAGTTTACTGTCCTCTGTATTTCTAAAAAATTATTTAAAAGCAACTTTCAAATTTTAGTGAATAAAAATAAAATTGAGAACATTATAAAAGATTATTCGAATGCTTAGAGGGCACGGGGGAAGGAGTGAAGGATGATATATATGTTAGATCAAATTAATGTGGTCTAAATATGCAGATCTTCAACATCTAGTTTGATCTAGGAATGTAGTACTATTTGGAGAAAAGGGTGAACTTCACATCATTAAGACTATCCTCTGTGTGTGGTATGTTAACCTAAAATATAGATATTTTGTTTGTTAATACTTTTATTTTTTCATTTAATAAGCATTGGCTTATTGAATGAATCATTTTAGCACCTCCTTTGTGCAGGATACTGAGCTAGGTATGAAGGATTTGATGTGACCAAGATAGATCAAGACCTTGATCTCATGGACTTACAGTGTAGAATGTGGCCTCATATAATACAAGTAATAGCCAAGAAAAAAAATAGATAATATTAGTCTGTGATAAATGCTGTGAAGAAATTTTTGAAAGGCAATATAGTAGGAAGTAAGGGTCAGGGAACACTTCAGAGTCTATTTCAGAGAAGGTATTTGAGAAACTGACATTGCAGCTGAGGAATGGTGGGTTGTATCAGACCAGACAAGCCAAGATTTTGAGTAGAGGGGCTTCAAGTGCAAAGTACCTTAGGTCAGAATGAACTTGGTGTGTTGGAGGGTAAGAAAAGGGAGCAGATTGGCTGTGAGCAATGATGGAGGAAGGTCCAAGCTAAGGCTGGCTGGAAAGAGACCCATGGATGGGTGTGGCAGGGAGTGAATATTTTGTTCTACCTTTGATGGGAAGACATTGCTGAAACTTAAAACATCTAGTTTGATCCAGGAATGTAGTACTATTTGGAGAAAAGGGTGAATTTCACATCATTAAGACTATCCTCTGTGTGTAGTATGTTAACCTAAAATATACATATTTTAGGTTATAGATAATTTAAATAGAGGAGCAATTTGCATTTTGAGAAGATATTACTTGCAATTTGAAAAGATGATTCAGTTATATGGAGAATGAGTTATAGAGGCAATAGGAGAAGAGGGAAAATCATTTAGGACTTCCTATCATTGGTCAGTTGAGAGATTATGGTAGCTTGAAGTTGCGTGATAACACGTTACATGCCTTGTTGTCATTCTTTCACCATTTCATGTGTCTATGATTGTGTAAGTCATGTTTTTAAATGTGTCCTCATAGACTGGCATGAGCAAAATCCAGAAAAGAACTCTGAACTATTGCAGTGAGAAATATTTACTTTGGACAGAAAAGAAGCACTGCTAGTTATACAAGACCCATTTACATGGGTAGAACCTGGTCTGTTGTTAGGTGCTGTCAAATCATGTTCTACTCATAGTGACCTCAGAGGGTTTTCAATGGATGATTGTTTTAAGATTGCCTTGGGAGTGGATTGCCATGTCCTTCTTCCATTTTTGCAGTGCTGGGAATTGAACTCAGGACCTCAGAGACTGCAGAGTGGTGCTCTACCAACTGAGCTAAATCCCAGCCCCAGAACCTGGTCTACCAGGGCTGTAATAGCTTGACAGTTTGACCTGTTGTAGGCCCAGAGGGAAAAGATGAGAGAGAAAATGGAGGACCTAAAAAATTCTCTAAAATGGTCAAAATGCCAGTTTGTATATCAGTCTTACACATGAATGTGCTTTGTATTTGTTGAAAAGGAAATGCTCTGCCTTTCATGGTTGTCATGGTCCACGATAATTTCTACTGATACCTGCAGAGCTGGAACTAAAATGTCTACTGTAATGGAGGGTTCCAGCAAGAGTCCAGAAAGTGTAGTAATTGTACAAAATGGCTGTTATTTACCTTTGTTTTCTTTTGCTTTTCCTTTTCCTCTCATGCATGCCATCATCCACTTTATTCTAGGCCCCATACAGTCTGATGTTCTGTATTTTACCACCTTGCTGTAATCAGCTTTATCACAATGAGTCGATTATTTCAAGACAGATGAATTGATGAATTATTCCTTTTCATGGGACTTTGTCTGGGAGGAAGCAATAATAAATAATTCCATAATACCCTGAATCAGCTTTCCTGGATCAGATGGGATATAGCATGTTTTTGTCAACATCTGGCTTCCCTCCTTCCAAATACTGCTCCTGAGTTAAGCTCACAAAAGTCATTCTTTCCCATTCCATAATGTATCAGCTATAATACTTGGAACTTGTTGTTGTTGTTAGGTGCCGTCGAGTCGGTATCCGACTCATAGTGACCCTCATAGGGTTTTCAATGGCTGAGTGCTTCGGGATTGCCTTGGGAGTGGATTGCCAGGCCCTTCTCCCATTTTTGTGGTGCTGGGAATTGAACTCGAGACCTCAGAGACTGCAGCGCAGCGCTCTACCAACTGCGCTAAATCCCAGCACTTGGAACTTAGTTGCTAGTATATCTACATTAACTTTTACTCTTGGAGGAAAATACACACAAATCCTACATGGAGGGAGGTATTCAGAAGTGAAATCATGTTCTGTTTTCCAGGAAGTTTTCCATCTGGCTGCTTTGCTTTCTCTTGTTACCTTCGGTGCTACTCGACTACACTGAATGATAGGGGATGAGTGTAGACATGTAATCAAATAAGGCCCAATATTGGAATTCCATTTCTTTGGAAAGAAAGAAAAAACCTTCTACATTAGAAACTGATTAACTATATTGTAATCTGGGAGGGTGGGAGTACCTGGTCTCTAGAAGTTAAGGACCATAACATTATTCAAAGAAAATATTAGAGAATAGGATGACTTTTAATTTGGTCATGGAAGCCAAATAACTACAAATGTATCTGTATCTACATGTTCTTTCTTCCTCTGAAACTAATAAGTTTTATAGCACACTTTTTTAAAGGAAAATGTACATAAATCCTTCAAAGAGACACCCTCAGAAGTGAAGATCCCCCATGCTTATCTTGCCTTTTTCAAGATCTTACATAAATTAACCCTCCTCTTTTAAGTTATTGCTCTCCACACTCCCTTACCCTTAATTTTAAAAAGGTGGTCTTGCCCATCCCTCAAATAACTGGGACATTTCTTTTTTTAAAAAAAAGTTGTCTGTGCACATTTAACCTCCTTGCTTCTCTCTTCACTGTGTGCATTGCAATGTGGATGAAGTGTTTTCACCTATGACTGCCTAATAATTTGTTCTCAAGCCTATTGATCTTCTCCATGGCTTTTGAAACTTCATCACTGATGACTCCTGGAAACTGATTTGTTTTTTGGTTCCCATGACACTTATTAAAAATATTTATTGCATGCCCATTATATGCAGATTAGTGTATTGGATGTCAGGTGATAAATAAATGGATAAGAAAAGCCAGGCCTCTATTTTCATAAAGCCCACTGCTTATCAGGGGAGACCAAGAAGAATGAAGAAAATAACTTTATAACTAATTATTTAATTAATTTTTAAATAAGCACCAGGAAGGATAAGTATAGGGTTTTATGAGAACTGGTCATAGGTGACACAACAAAATGGAGTTTATGGGGACAACAGAGGCTTTCTTAGGGGGAAATAAATAAGTAAATGACATATGAACTTGCATTTTAAATATAAACCAAAATTAATGGGTCAAAAAGTCAGGAGCCTCAAAAGAAATGGAGAAGAAAAAAGTGTAAGAATAATTCTAATTCTTCTTCAGTCTTCTGACTGCTCCTGTCAGTCTACTGTAGGATTACTTCCCATCTCTTATCCTTTAAATTATGAATTTGATTCAGTTACTCTCAAGTACTAATGGCACCTCAATATACATTTGGGGACAAAATCTTTCTTCCTAAGACCTAATCATTCTTTCAAAAAGTATTATACAAGCTGCAAACTCAGCATCTACAATGTAAATGCCTCTCTCTCCTATCTCCAAAACCTGTTTCTTGGTAAGTAGTAAATTCCAATACTAAAATCAGTTGGTGAGTGCCCAAATCAGAGCCCAGTGATGTGATCTAGACCCTCCTCTCTCTATTGCCTTCAAAATCCCACCAACTGTCTCCATCATTCCACGTTCCTCATGCCTGTCCTTACTATTTCCTTTTTATCTCCCCTAGATCAGGTGTTTATTACTTATGTGTCCTATTCACGCTATTAGTTTTGTTTTGTTTTGTTTTGTTTTTTGTACTGGGGGAATTGAACTCAGGAGCTTGCACATGCTAGATAAATGCTCTACCACTGAGCTTCACCTCTCACCCCATTTCTATTTTGTAGAGACAAGTTCTTGCTGAATCATGCAGGCTGCCTCTGGCCTTGAATTCATGATCCTCCTGCTTTAGCCTCCCAAGTCAGTGGGAGTACAGGTGTGTGCCAAGCCCCCTGGTCTCTGGAAGCATCTTAATCTCTCTGTACTACTGTTGTCAGATGTACTTTTCTAACAAGAAAATCTGATTACTTGTCTCTTGCATCTAATTTTTATTGACTGACTGACAAAAACAAATGAGAAATATTCCAAAGACCTTTGCATTATTGTGTCAGAGTCTTTCATGACCTAGTCCCTGTCTAACATTTTAGACATGCTGTGTGGCAGTAACATGGGACTGCAGATAGTTCTCGAATGCACATATGCCCTTGGTAATGCTTAACCCAGATTGATGGAGTCATGCTTTCTTCTAGTGTCAGCTCAGATGTTATTTCTTTGACCAAGCCTTCTTTTATTTTCCTAGGAGTTGAATGTACCTTTCTTCTGGTCCCTCCACACTTGATTCAGATCACTAATGTGGATTGGTCTCCTTCAAAGGCTGTGAGACCCTGAAGCCAAAGCATCCTGCCTTTTTTTTGTTGGCTTCACACCTAGTCCAGCCCTTGGCCTTTTTCCATCCCTACTTGTAGATAAACAGACTCTCCTATCCTCTATCTATCTATCTATCATCTATCTATGTATCTACTATCTATCTGTCATCTATCTATCTAACCATTTCAATCCACAGCCCCCTCTAGCTACTGTTGATCAATTTCTTTTTGCAAATAAACAAATGTCTTGACTCATCTCCAATTCCTCATATACTATTTTTGCTTTAATCCACTACAATCTGGTTCAGTGAAACTATTCCTATCAAAGACAGAAGTGACATCCTGTTATTAAGTGAACTGAACACTGTTTAGTAGTTATCTTATTTGACCTCCTGGCCACTTGACATTGTTACCAGTACCTTTCTTCTTCAAAATGTCTCCTTGTTTCCTTTGCAGTAAGACTCATGGTACAGTTCCTCTCTTAAGACTTTGCCTGTGCCAGGTGTGGAGGTGAATGCCTGTAATCCCAGCACTCAAGAAGTGGAGGCAGGAAGATTATGAAGTTGAGGCCAACCCGAGATACACAGTGAGACCATGTCTCAAAAAGCAAAAACAAAAACAATCAAACAAAAATAAAATTAAAAAACTTTGCCTACTCTTCTCTGTTCCTTCCATAGATTTCTCTTCCTTAGGCATTTTGTGAAATAACGGTATTTTTCAGGATTCCATCTTTATCTGCTTCTTTTCTGCCGCTGTCCATATTCAGCGGGCAATCACACACACTCCCATGCCATCTGTTTCCACTCTCTGCTCCTAATTTTTTGTTCTCTTATGGAACAAGTTAGAACCATGGAAATCATTCATTGACTTTTTGCTAATAAAGGGCAGACCCTAAAGTTTCTGTATGTAAGGCATGTATCTTGTGAAATAATCACCCCAAAGTCTTCATTTGTTTCCCAGGTCTCTTTCTTGACCTTTAAATTCAGCACCCTGGGCAAGGGCATTTGGATATTCCTTCAGTGCTTCAAAATGAGTGTGTCTGGGGCAACCTCCCTGTCTTCTCCCGACATAGGTACTCAGATCCTATGCTGCCTGTCTTTTACTTCTTCTCCCCCTTCCTGCAATCAGTCACATGCTAGATATCTGCATGTGTCCACCACACTTCATTTACTCATCATCCTAATTAAGGGCACTGCCTTCTTTTCTCCATCACTCTGATAGCCTCCCGTGGTCTCTGTATCATCTCCAGCCTTGTTCTCTACAATTCATTTGATACATCCTCGGATTGGAGTGAGGTTTCCAAACAGAATCTCTTTCTCTTTCTCATGATTAAATCTTTTTAGTGGTTTTCTATTACTCTGAGGAAAAGTTCTATAAAATGGTTTATGAGCCCTTTCATTATTTGGCTGTGCTTTAAGTTCACCATGTACCTTTCTTCTCTGGCCATTTATACCCACATTTCAGCCATGCTGAATTTACATCAGTTCCTTGTCTGAGCACCATGTCTCTTGCTCATCTAGTATGTATTTCCTCTGAAGTACTCAGCCTTTTCTTCATGTAGTCCACTCTTAATTATCCCTCTGGCATCAATTCCACTGTTTACCGTGATTTGCCAAAAGTGGCTTGGATGTTCTTTATCTGTGTTCTAATACTGCCCTTTCCTCCACTTATCTTAGTATTAATTCCTTTGTCATGCTCCCACAAAGGCAAAGAAACATGAAAATAGGAATGGAGCTTCCTTTTTCACTGTATCTCTAGTATTCTTGACACTAGGATGTGATGAATAAATATTTGTAACTGACATTGAACATAGTTGAGATTTAATCAATCATTAATGACTAAGTTGATGATTTTCAAATCCATGTTTCCAGCCTGGGCTGACATTTTCAAGTATCTAATGGGCTTTTCCACTTGGATGACCAGTATGCAAAATAACCCATTAATTCCCACCAAATGTACCTATTCTTCCTCCTCTCTTTCTTCCTCAAGTTAGCTAAATTTATTCAGGTCATCTATTGGCTTTTTGCCACTAAAAAGAAATGTCAGATTTATTGGTATTAAAGCATACTCTATTGAAAATATCACTTGTGAAACTGAACATTTCTTATGAATATCTTAATTCAGGGTATAATCATTACGGAGAGGAATATTTTTAGTCTGAGAGTCTTTTTTCCTGCCTTTGTCAACATGCAACAGTGAACATAATCTTTAGTAATTCTAAATCAAATATTGTGAGGTGCCATAATTAGATAAATTTTCTCCACTAAAAGCCTAAACACTTTCTAAAGTCAAATAGGATCTATATTTGGAGTGCCCATAGGCTTAAATGATGTGCGTGGTTATTGAATTGAGGTCTTTCACAATGATAAGATGCAGTGAAACCTAAACTATTAAGAATTCGAATGATAGAACAGGTTGGTCTTCAAGTGTTTTTTCCTCATAGCACAGGTATAACTAAATGTAATTAGTCAAATCCCACTTTTACATGAGTCATACCAATGAATAATTTTACACTGTAATTTGACTTATTTTGCCTGTCTGTCTTCCTTATAAGATCCATAAGGTCCACTTGGGTTTTGAGTACATTTCATGTCCAAAGCCTAAAGGTATTTCTTCTGCTCAAGCCTTAGGGCAGTTAATTAGGAAACTAAATAGATTAAATTCAAAATTTAAAAGTGGGAAGATGTTAGAAGTAGAGAATCCTTATGAAACTAGGAAATTGTATTCTGGAGAGATTACTCAAGTTTTCACAGCTAATTAGAGCAGAGTCAGAACTGAAATGGAGGTCATGATATGAACCAAAAGTTTGTATGAGAGATAACAGTGCTACTATCTTCTGGAAGCTTATCAAATAATTCTGTCTTAGCTGAGGAAGAAGTAAAAGAAGAAAATTATTTATCGAGTTTGTATTTGAAACTAATTTTAAAAACCATTTGAGAAATATAACTGCTTAAGATTTCCAGTGCTCATCTTTTGCCTGATATGTACACACACTCATTCTATATTTATACTTCATAATTAATGAACATTGTTTGCCATACTTGCAGTGTAAATGAATCTGAGCCTTCTTTTGAAGCAACCAGAAGGTATTATTTCTATTTTAATCTGAGTTTAATAAAAATAACTTTCTTCCTCAGTCTTTAATCCCTTACTTGTAGTCATTTTGCTTTTTTCTGATGATCTCCTTATGTGTTAAAATGTGCTAGTGTATTTCCGACAGCAGTGGTTCACAACCTTTGCAGGCTGCTGAAAGAATTAATTTGCCAAACAAAATGGCTCATTATGTCAGCTGTTTTTGTTTCAATGAATCACATGTCTCTCAACTTTGGCTAAAACTCAAATTTTACTTAATGGAAAGGTTTGAAAGTTCATGAAATCAAACCATGAGAATTATTGCATATATTGATTGTGAATCAAACAGCAACAAGGTCTACCTATAAGGTAGAAATAGATAGCCAAGTGCTTTATCTATTTAAAAACAAGAAAAAACATTAGGGGCTTGGGAATATAGCTCAGTAGTAAAGCACAAGCTTAGCATGCTTGAGGCCCTGGGTTCAATCCCCACGACCAAAAAAAAAAAAAAAACCCCAAAAAATCCAAAACAAACAAACAAACAAAAAAAAAAAAAAAAAAAGAAAACAAAAATCAAGAAGACCTTAAAGACCAAGGAGAAAGGGAGGCAGACATGTCAGAGTTTGGGAACCACTGTTTCACTGCCCATATGATTACCTAAAAAACTACCAGCACCCTAGACATTATCATGTCTTCTGAACCCCTAAGGTATAATGTTGCAGGATGAACACTGAGCATTTCTAATATCTCTTTTAACCTTCCTCTCCTTTGACCTTAATTTCTTCATTAGTACTTACAGATCACGAACTAACTGTGGAAGTCTGACCTTTAAACTGACCCTCTCCCTTCCCTACCTCAGTCTCATTATCCTTTTTGTATTCAGCTCATATATATTTTCCTAATTATTGAAAATCAAAGTCTGATGAGTAGACATCTGGTAGAATTTGCAATCTGAAAAAATAATGGAAGGGAGGGAAGAAAGTTATAACTAAAAAAATAACTATTTCAATGTTTTGAAATATATAGTTTAAATGTACAATTTCAGTATTGAAATGGACTCCCCAAGATATTATTCTATTTTGAAATATTTCTATATTATTTATTACCTTAAAATACATTAATGTAATTAAGCCACAAGTATGTGTTCCAATTATAATATCAATTCATGTCTTTTTCAAAGTCTACATACAAAATTCAGTTACATAGTGCTTTTAATATGAAGTAAAATATATATGGTTGTTGTAGAGAGTGAATTATTAATCTTTAAATTATGTTTTTTAAATTATACTAGTTTTAGAAGAGAATATTTCAATTAGTGATACTTAAAATGCTTTGTCAGCATAGCAAAATCAAATTTTATACACGATATGACATTTTGATTAATCTCTAATTTAGGTGGCATATTTAATCATTTCTTATTAAGGTTGGTAGTCTTCAAAATTGTCTCTTTTAATTTTCTACTTCTTTGTCTGAGATATTTTATCAACTTTTATTTTCCTTAGTTATACTAAAATGCACACACAGCACAGTACCCTTGCATAATTCCAGTATTTTGTTTTTCTTTTCCATTTTCCAGCAGGAGCAGATATTCTGTTGCCTATGCAGCTCAAAAGCCTTGGCTATTAAATGCTACAGTCGAAGAAAATATTACCTTTGGAAGTCCTTTCAACAGACAGAGGTAATTCTGTACTTACAAAATTTAGAATGGGAACAACTATTTCTGATTCATATGTTTGGACCATGGTTTCTGGAACATTTAGCTCAGGGATTTTCCTTCTTCCTTGATGCCCCACTTTCATCTTCATTACCAAGGTCTTTTGAATCAATTCTTTTAAGAAAATCCTCATTGAAAGTTTCAGCCCATCCAGTGTACTTATTGAGAACAGTTAGTACACCAAGAGTAAACAATAGCAGCTGAAGTGTGTATATGTTGCAACAATGAAAATAATTCTTGGTAATTCTAAACCAAATATTGTTGTTGTTGTTAGGTGTTTTTGAGTCAGGTCCAACTCATAACAACTCTAAGTACAACAGAATGAAACACTACCCAACACTGTGCCCCCAAGGCTGCAATGCATTCATGAAACAACTGGGGAAGAGTTGCTTCCTCCAAGTACAGTCAACCTTAATGATGGGAATGGAGTAAAGTCCCTGGGAATTCCTTTGGCTAATGTGGCATGACTCAAAATGAGAAACATGGTAGTTGCAATAATGGGCTCAAAAAGATCGTATACATGGCACAGTGTTGGGTAGTGTTTCATTCTGTTGTACTTAGGGGTCACTATGAGTAAGACATGATTCAATGGCACCTAGCAGGAACAACAACAACAAGAACAATAACAAGAGAATACATTAAGACTAGGGATGGAGAGGGCTGGGATTTAGCTTAGTGGGTAGAGCACTGCACTGCAGTCTCTGAGGTCCCGAGTTCAATTCCCAGCACTGCAAAAATGGGAGAAGGGCTTGGCAATCCACTCCCAAGTCAATCCCTAAGCACTCAGCCATTGAAAACCCTACGAGGGTCGCTATGAGTCAGATACCGACTCGACGGCACCTAACAACAACAACAGGGATGGAGAAGACAAAATCATTGGTATTTTCTCCTGTATGACCAATCCTCATGCTTCCTTATACTTGAAATTCAGCTGCTTTCCAGTCTCTTCCTTAGGTGAACTTGAGTCCTGTCAATCTTCTTCATCTTCTGTTTCTCCTCCATCCCTGACATATACAAGGATGCCCACTCACAACCTGTGAGGTCATAAGGAGCCTCCTTTTGTCTCTGATGGGCACCATGGACTTTTCACCTTCAGAAGTTCCTGAAGCTTCCTTTCCTTCATTTTCTTCCTAGTGAATGGCTACTCACCTTTTGGATGCAGCTTAAGTATTGCCTCCTCTGTAACTTCTCAGAGTGACCAAACATTTCTTCCTTATCTTCCAGGACTGCTTTGTCCCCGTCTCCCTTAATAGCATTTAACAAAACACATTTTTATTCTATTTTTATATCAGGTTTTTGCTCCAGATACTAGCTTTAATTTTTTTTACTGACAGATAAAATTGTATGTACTCATCAGTACACCATGTCTTAAAACACACACACATTGTGGAATGACTAAATCTAACTATTCACCATATGTATTGCCTCACATTGCTATTATTTTGTGGTGAGAAGAATGGAAATCATTAGCTGTTTATCTCTGCAGCCACAAACCTAGTGTAGAAGTTAGGATATATTAAGTTGTTCAGTAAATGCTTTATTTCATCTTCCAAGAAATTGGACTTATTGGACTTACTTTGTGGGCAGCGTATTAATAGTGATCTAAAAATTCAAAATTATTTCTCCCAAAGGTACAAAGCTGTCACTGATGCCTGTTCACTTCAGCCAGATATTGATTTATTACCATTTGGAGACCAAACTGAAATTGGAGAGAGGGTGAGCTATATATGGTTTAAGTAAGCAATGTACAAAAATCTAGAAAAGTCTTTGAGTTGTCTTTAATCTTTAGAGGAACATAATGAACTCTGAGAGCTTAGGAGTTGTATGTTCCAAAATGCAAGGACAAGAGTCCTTTGATGCTAATTTCCCTTAAGTACTTATCAAGTAACCATCATATACTTAACATTGTACTAGCCATTCAGAAATTCTCAAGGAAAGTAAAACATAGTCACTGGCTTTGACCAAATGTATTGTTACTTACTTGGAGCTTACTTGAATTTCTTTGGAAACTGAGATTGCTTCCGACAGCTTCTTCCACTCTTGTCAACATCTATTTATTCTTGTTAAATTGTTCTTTTTTCTTCGTGTGAACATGTTTTATGTTAACATTATGCTAGGCAGCCAGCTGAAAGATATTTATATCTGCAATCTTTTAAACCTTAATAGCTAAAATTATTAATCCTCATAGGTATCACATCCTGGGAAAAATGTTTATGTGTATTAGCTACTTTGACAACAAATTTGTGTTATGGGTGTTATTGTTCTCTACATATTATAGCTGAGAAAACCAAGGCTCAGGGAGTAAGGAACTTGCCCAAATGCAGAATTAGTAATACAGGTAGATTGACTCTGACTCTATCACTTTCATTCTTAGCAATTATTCTTTATTGCAGCATTGAATAGTTTTTAAGAGGATTAACTTTACTTTGAGCCTCAGTTTCCACATGTGTAAAATGAGAACAACACTTGCATATTGAAATTGCTAAATAAATTAATAAAATAAATTAGTAACATAAAGCCATTTAAATAAGCCTAGCCCATACCAAGTACTGGTTAATACTATTTTCTTAAAAAATTAATTAATACTTCATTGTGAAAGAATATTGGTATGCAGTCCTTTTAAACAAAACTCTTAATATCAGACCTAAGAATATTTGCTAATTAAATTGTAGACACAATTCAGGAAACTAGAAGAATTCTGGAATTGCTCACAGACTTTGACATTCACCAGGTGTTTTGGTTGTTAATGCTTCTGTACATCAAAGCTCTCTGTAAGAGTGGAAGGAGGATTAATGTTAATAGCCAAAAACTATCTTGATATAATTTAAGCACTGACCTAGAAAGCATTCAATTTTTTTAACCACTGTTACTACAATTTTATAAATTACTAGTAAGTTGAAAAATTTTCAAGATATTGTATTTTAAGGGTATTTTTTTATCACCAGATCCTTTACTAATAGGAACAATTGGACATTTCTGGGGTGTTTCTTTGCCAGGGTATCAATCTGAGTGGTGGGCAGAGGCAGAGGATCTGTGTAGCAAGAGCTCTCTATCAAAACACCAACATTGTCTTTTTGGTAAGTATGTGGCCTTTACATTTATTTCTATTTCATTTTTCCCTCTGGAAAAATAAGTCTCTAAACAAACAAGTTAGGAAAGTTGGTTTAATTGGTGAAATCATAGAGCAGGTAGGGGAGATGAATCCTGGTGGTACAAAACAGTACCAGATCAACATGTAAAGTTGAGAGTGGGGCCATCCAGGTTGGTGTCCAAGAGACCACTCTAAATTTAGACTGCTCTAAATAGTAGCTTCTCTGAGTATCTTGATCAGGAACATTATTAATGAGGGAGTGTGAATGATGTTGGATCAATTGGACAAGATAATATATTTTTCTCATTTATATTTGGTGGAAAAGAAAGAAGGGCCAGAAAATATACTCTTGGTGGATATGGGAGCAAGTAAACACAGCACTCCACTCCAGTGGTGTGCAATTCAGGCTGTGGGTGAGATTGTCTGTGATGTATCCTAAAACTACAGAAATCTTAGTCCTACCCCAGACCTACTGCATCATCATCTGTAAGAGGAGAATCTGGAATCTGTCTTCACAAAGCTCTATAGATGATTCTCATGATTCTCCCAGGTTAAAAACTTGTTCTATCCATGAAGTTACAAAACTTGATGATTATTTAGTTATAATTTTCATCTAGTTAGGTTTCTTCAGGAGGTAGGGTAGTAGCCAAAATAACTTATCGTACCAGTAGAAAAATGTATCTTAGAAACCAGCAGAGTATCTTTCCTCTGTATTCTTCTTCTATGCAATTGCTAACCATTTATAAACCTGGTTTCTAGACTTCCTTTAGAGTCTTTATTCCATTTTAAAATGTAAGTTGATTTTGGATATTCCCACTGAATTTTAATCCATTATTGGGGATAGTAGAAGAGTTGGGACATACTGGAAATTCATTTCAGGTTAATCTGTCTAAGGACACCTGTCCCTAAAAATGTCCGAAGAATACCACAAAAGTTATAGCAGGATCTAGTAGTATCCTCTTTTATAAATGGCTGGATCAGTAATTAGAAATGAGTTCTTGAAACTTAGGATCAATTTGTGACTGAACCACTTGAAGATCACCTGATTTGGAAATGTGAAAGATCCAAGGTCCCCTAAGTGTGACCTTCCACCCCAGTGCATTCTGCTACCTGAAATTTAATGAGCCTGAGTTACAACTGTAAAATTATGGCATTCAAAGAAGCCACGGAGTTATTTATTGTGCATCACTTCCTCCCCCAATTATTACATGATTACTCTTAGCGTTACCTTTATTAACTTCCTGGTGACTATCTCTGAAGATACTTTGCTTACTTACAAGATATCTTTTTCCTTATTGAATGGTGTGTGAGCTTCCTGATGATGTTATAACAAATTACTAAGAGGTGACTTAAACAATACAAATGTATTATCTTATAGTTCTGTAGCTTAGAAGTCTGACAAAGTGTAAGTCGTGTTATGTTCCCTCCTGGAGAAGAATCCATTTCCTTGAATTTCCCAGCTTCCATAGCCTGTAGTCCTGTGATGACTGCCTTCCTCTATCTTTAAAGTCAGCATCCTTATGTCTCTACTTTAAGAATTCATGTAATTAATTTGGGGTTATCTGTGTTGTCTCCCCATGTTAAGGTTTTTCATCTTAATCGCATCTGTAAAGTCCTGCATGGCATATAAGGTCGCTAGTCCAGGTTCTGGGAATTAGGATCTGGACATCTGTGAGGGCCATTATTTTGCCTATCCCAATAGTTCTTATTATTGGAAAGTTGTAATATGATTCAAATCTGCCATTTTCCATTCATTGGTCTGCATTCTGCTTCCTCAGTAACAAATATATTACTTTTATGCAGTTATAGTTCAATATTTTAACATTAGTGTCATAGCTTGAATTATCATACATTTTTCTAAGTGAAGAAAGCTTAGAATTTTCAATTTTTCCACAAATGACATAATTTTTTATAACCTTTTTAATCCTGGGTGAAATAGTATTTGTCAGATTCCCTTTAAAATACATGTGTTAAACGCATTCTCATGCATTCAAGTAATCTTAAAACTGTTGGATCTTATGATCTAAATATTATAGTTACTTCATTGCAACTTATAGTTGAAACACATTTTAGCAGCAATAGAATGCTTTTGATGTGTTTTAATAATTTCTCAAAAATGATAATACTTTGTACTGCCCTTGTTTAAAAATTCACAAAGTACTATCAACCACAATGGTATACTATGTGATTCTCATGACAGTCCAGTGAGGCTGTATGACATCCTCATGTTAAATGAGGAAACTTACACATAGTGAAAACAACTCACTCAAAGATGGGTGACTAGTGAGTGATATAGCTGGCGGTGGAGCTGCATACGCTTTGAGTTTTCTGTTTCTGTAAGATTCCCTGGTGTTTTCTGAAATCACTGCTGTCAAGTTTCTACTTGTATTGTCCTTTCCTTCTCCTTCACTTTTTTTCTTATTCCTTTCTTTCTGCTTGCCTGCCTTACTTCTTTCTTTCCTTCCTTCTTTCTTTCTTTCCTTCCATGTTTCCTTCCTTCCTCTTTTCCATCGATCAATGATGTCCCCAGTTCGATTCTCTGTGCTGGGTAGAAGAAACAAAGGGAAAAAGTCATTACTCTATTATTAAAGATCTTACTTGTATGCATGATTACTGGAATGGTTTTATACTTTGCTCTAAATAATCCTTATCATGTTAACTTTAACACAATATTAAAGCCAAATGAGCACATCTTAATTATGTATCAAGATTAGTTGTTTTTAAAACTTTAGGATATCTAAAAATGTTGTATGTACACAATGAGTCTATGGTTTATAAAAATGTGTCCAAAGAACATACTACTTAAACATTTGTTGACTATAGAAGAGAATGTATTGAAGAAGACTACATAGAAGTATGTTATTGTTGTTAGGTGCCGTCGAGTCGTGTCCGACTCATAGCAACCCTCATAGGGTTTTCAATGGCTGACTGTTTCGGGATTGCCTTGGGAGTGGATTGCCAGGTCCTTCTCCCATTTTTGTGGTGCTGGGAATTGAACTTGGGACCTCAGAGACTGCAGCGCAGTGCTCTACCAACTGAGCTAAATCCTAGCTCACATAGAAGTATATTAAAATAAATAATATACTCTTAAAAATGAAGAATTTGCCGTTCATTGAGTTGGCCATTCAGCAAATTGTCTTGCTTTCTTTAAAGGAAGTATTTCCTCACTATGTTAATATACAAAATAAATCTTGAGACATGACTCAATCTGTCAAACTTTGCTTTTTATTAAGCTGTATAAAAGGTTACATTTGATTACAACATTTGATACCCCACAATGAAGCCATGGCATATAAATGATAGGCATCATTTTTAATGACTTTCAGTGGTTGAGGCATGACTCTAAGTTTTTTACATATTATCCTCCTTATTGCACAAATAACCCTATAGATCTGGCATCATTGTTATTATTGTTGTTGATATTGTTACTGCTATTTATTGATGAGGATAGTAAAGCCTTGGGGACCAACTCATCCAAGATCACTGAGATCATGATACTGGAGCAGGGAAATAAATGTAGGTGTCTTCATAGGTCATACTCTTAATCATCACAGTCTTTCTTATTAAATGAGTCCTTTGTTGTTGTTATTATTGTTATTGTTGTTGTTGTTGTTAGGTGCCATGGAGTCAAGTCTGACTCATAGCAATGCTATATACAACAGAACGAAACACTCCCCCCAACTATACCGTGCCCAGCACTATTGTCAGTGTTCCTCTGCTAGTCCTAGGATTTTTGATGGCTGATGGTTTCAGGAGTGGGCTGGGAAAACACTAAATTTCATCTGAATACATTAGAGGAACAAGCACAGTATTAATCTGCCACAACTTTATTTAAAAGAAAATAACCATAAAACAGCAGTTTAAAATGATTTATAGAGACATTAACTACATTATATTACATTATATTGCTTTGCAGCAATTTGATGTCCTTCCTGACAGATCTTTTTAATATCCCCATTTTACAAATGAAGTGACACCAGCAAACGCTGCCCAGGGCAGAGTGGTTGTAACCACACTTTTAGGTCTCAATTTAGAGCTAATGGACTGCACAGTATGCCTTCTTAGCCTATAACATTTGAAGTCAAAATTTTATGGAAGCCCAATGAAATTATTATAAGAACTCATTTGTAGTCCATGTCCCATTTTTAGTCTTTGTGAAAAATTTTCAGAAAGAATTATTTGGGATAGTTTGGCTGGTATCATTATGGACTCTGAGGATCTTTTTTGGAACCAGAAGCAGAAATTTGTCTGGAAAGAGATCAGTTTTCCCCTGTGATGATTATCTGATTTTCTAAATTCAGTGGCTTTTTGGTAAGCTAAATATTGACAGCCTGCAGCCATAGCACTGTGGTATCCGATTGGGTCAGATCTCAAGCTCAGCAGGGTCGGGCCTGATTAGGACTTGGATGGGAGACCACTTGGAAACACCAGATACTGTGGACTTAGGAGAAGGACCCAGCAACCCTCTCCTAAAAATCAATTGACCACTGAAAACACTATGAACAGCAGAGAAGCAATGACAATAACGTTTCACCTGTTGTATGTATGGTTGCTGTGAGTTGGATACCGACTCCACGACAGCTAACCACAATAAATCTTGATAATTAAATCCTTTCTGCATTATTGCAGATGAAAATGGAGACACTTTTGTCAAAGTGATCCTGAGACAGTGACTTTTTCCCACTGCCATGGAAACACCATTTTATCATGCATCACTCAATATTGATACCTTAACTTTTATTTTTAAGTAATTCAGTTCTATCATAACTTCTGAGTTAAAAGAAATTCTATATATTAGCAGTAGAGTTTCCTACTTACCTAAAAATCTAATAATTAGAAAATTCAAATAAGAGTAATTTGTTCTCGCTATTTTAAAAAGACAAATGACAAGTAAGGAGATGGTATCTGTGAAATTTTAAAGAAGCAACTCACTGGGAAGTGCAAAGCCCGTTGAATCTGCTGTACATACTACCTCTCGAAACATTCTGGGAAAAGTTGATGTTCATTAAATGATCCGGAGAGTCAGAAAGATTTTGAAATATTTTTCATGTCATCCAAAAATATTTCAGAGTGATCAAGATAATTGTATCATCAAGCCCATTTTATTTCACTATCATTTTATAAAATACATACATACACATATAGAGAGTGAAATATATATGTATACGTTTATATGTGTGAGGGTATGTGTAGATGTGCATGTATAATGACAGTTACTTTGTCAACTATTACATTATCCAGAATACTCAATTACTTCAATGGTCTAAATAAACGAAACTCTTGGAGGGGTATCTCTGTTGTTAAATATATTCCTAGAAATGCCATTTGAGAGATTATTTATATCACCATTTATTCATAATGATGATATCCAGTAGGCAAAATTGTTAAAGGATTTTCAATTCCAAATCATCCTTTAATTGTTAAAATGCTTCACTACTATTTCATTTTCATAAGGCTTCTCCTAGTGGGTGCTGTGGCATACACTTGAAATCCCAGCAACTCTGGAGGTGGAGGCAAGAGGATAGCAGTCCAAGGCCAGAAGCAGCCTACATAACTTAGCGAGACCCTGTCTCAAACTAAAAAATAGGAAAGGGGCTGGGGGCACAGTTCAGTGGTAGAATGCTTGCAAAATCTGTGTGAGACTCTGAGTTCAGCTCCCAGTACTGCCAAAAAGAAAAAAACAAAACAAAACAAAAAGCATAGGCTTCTCCTAAATGTTTTAATAAAGTCATATTGCTTATGCTTTCTGTCCACATCACTGTCTATAATGATTGTACATATAAATTTATTCTACCTTCTAAACATAATTTCCCTCTCCTTAGAAATTACTTTTATTTTTCATTGTCTAGATAATTAATTAATGTAATTTATCTGTATAGAGAATAGATTGTGCTAAAATGTTTCAAAATTTTCCCAGAGTTATAATTTATAAATAATTTTTAAGTGTGTACCCTGGTAGTAGAATGCATCTACTTCTTTCCTGGGCCCATATAACAAAGCAGAAATTTGTTTGCTTATCAAATATATGTACAACAAAGAAGTAAGTGTGATGAAGATACAATTCCAGTCACTCTTCCCAATTTTTTACAGGAATCGAATATCACTCGTTACCGCTTTGTTTCTTCATTCCTTGCCATTATTGGTGCTTCTTTTTCTTTTCTCTTTTCTTTTCTTTTCTTTCTTTCTTTCTTTCTTTTTTTTTTTTTTTTTTTTTTTTTTTTTTTTTTTGAGTACTTTGAGGTTGAACCCAGGGCCTTATGCAGGCTTTGCAAGTACTCTTCCACTGAGCTGTACCACCAGCCCATTTTTTATTTTTTACCTTGAGACCCTGTCTCGCATAGTTACACAGGCTGCCTCTGGCTTCCAGCCTGTGATTCTCCTGTCTCCACCTCCCAAGTCACTGGGATTACAGGTGTGTGCCACTGTGCCCAGCACCATTATTCGTGCTTCTAACAGATAATTATACATCTGCTGAGTCATCATCCCTGCAGGTCAGTCATCTTTGCAATTTGCTGTTTTGAGGAAACACTCTAGTTTTCTTGGCAAATTTCTAGTTGCCTTCTTCAGAATATTCCAAAATATGAAGCCACAAAATTTGATACTCTATATAACATTATAGGAATAAAATATATATGAAAATAACAGGTAATATCAACACTAAAGTCAATTGCTTTAATTTCCTAAATCATTCTCTAAATGTCTTAATCTTGTCCCAAGATGACTGACGTTGGCTCAGTATTAAATATTTTATACATAATGATAATAATAAACATTTATCTAGTGTCTATTATGTACCTATTACTATCCAAAGCATTTAATATATAGTACCTCATTTAATCATGAAAACATCCCCATTAAGTAAGTCCTATTATGGTACAGGCTGCAGCCATACCACTGTGGCATCTGATCCCATCAGAAGCTAAGCAGGGTAGGGCCTGGTTAGTACTTGGATTGGAGACCATCTGAGAACACCAGGTGTTGTAGGCTTGGGAGAAGGACCCAGCAATACACTCCCCCAAAACAATCAGCCATTGAAAACCCTATGAATAGCAGAGAAGTGCTAACAATACTGTTTTCTCTGTTGTACATAGGGTCACTATGAGTAGGACACCAACTCAATGGTACCTAACAACAACAAAAATTATAGCACAATTTAACATTGTTTATTTTTATTATCTAGAAATCAATGATTATCTTTTCATTCTGTTTTGGTCTATAGTTATATGTTGCTGAGTAATGTTGGTTTCTGAACTTTAAGATTCTGCAAAAATTCATACCACTTAGAATATTGTTACTTGTTAGTAATTTTTAAGCTGGAAGAGAAAACAAAAAGTTTTATTTTAGGTTAATATCTTTCCCTGAATGTTTAAAGTGCAAAATCTGGATTTTTTTTTTAATAAATTTGGTTTGGGAGATCATATGTCCTTGATTTGTACATCTACTCTCTAGAGAAATAGAGTTGCATACAAAGTATGGAAAATATTCATCTTCCCTCCCCTTGGTTGTAGGATGACCCATTCTCTGCCTTGGACATCCACTTGAGCGATCACCTAATGCAGGAAGGGATTTTGAAATTTCTCCAAGATGACAAAAGGACACTTGTTCTCGTAACTCACAAGTTACAATATCTGACACATGCTGACTGGGTAAGAATTTTGTTGTATTTATGTTACAGTCATATAATAGAGATATTAAGAAGCACGTTCAGAGCTGGGCATGGTGCCACATGCCTCTAATCCCAGGATTTGGGGAGGCTGATGTGGGAGGATTGTGAGTTTGAGGCCAGCCTAGGCTGCTGGGCTACATGATTCTGTCTCAATCCCCTACCCTCCAAAAACAGCATTTTCCCCTTAAAGTTTTCTGTCACATTTCTGCTAACATGTGCTTTCTTTAGATCATAGCCATGAAAGATGGAAGTGTCCTAAGAGAAGGAACTTTGAAAGACATTCAAACCAAAGATGTTGAGCTTTATGAACATTGGAAAACACTTATGAATCGGCAAGATCAAGAGTTAGAAAAGGTAAATTCTCAGTTATGAAAAGTCAAAAATATGCTCTATAATTACTAAGAATGATTTTAAAGAAGGGTTATATTAAATTCTTGATAATATTGTCTTGATCTGGAATCCAAAATAATTTTTTGATTTTTTCCCCAGTAATCTTACCTTATTAATAATTTTTAGTGGACAACTTAATGGGTCTCATTATGACATTTCTATACATGCATATTATTGTACATTGCTCATACTTACCTCCCCTTCACCAATGGTCCCCTATCTATTTGTATGTTTTGTTTTATATCTATCTGTCTGTCTATCTATCTATCTATCCATCATCTATCTATCTATCTATCTATCTATCTATCTATCTATATATATATATATATACTGATTTAGCCTTAAGAGAAAAATATGTATTTCCTTTCTTTTTTCCCATTACCCTTTCTTCTTGCTGCTACCCCTTCTCTTTAATCTGTTATCTTTCACTATATAGGCCCCTTCTACTTTCATGACCTATATTTTTAATACTGAATATATATTGAAGTCTAACATGCACATATGAGAGAAAATATGATGTTTGTTTTTCTGGGTCTGGCTTATTTCACTTAAAGTGATGATCTCTAGTTCCATCCATTTTCCAGAAAATGCCATATTTTTGTCTTTCCTTATGGCTGAATAAAACTCCATGATGTGTATACACCACAATTTCCTTATCCACTCATCTGTCGATGGACACCTAGGTTGATTCCATATCTTGGCTATTGTGAATAATGCTGCAATAAGTATGGATGAGCAGGTATCTCTGTGGTATATTGAAATATGCTTCTTCGGATATATACCCAGGAGTGGCATAGCTGGGTCATATGGTAGTTCTAATTTTAGTATTTTGAGGAACCTCCATACTGATTTCCATAGGAGCCATACCAACCTGCATTCCCACAAGCAGTGTATAAGGGTTCCTTTCTCCTCACATTCTCACCAGCATTTGTTATTGTTTGTTTTGCTGATGGCAACCATTCTGACTGGAGTAAGATGGTATCTCAAGGTAGTTTTGATTTGTAAGAAATCCAAAATAATTATATCTTTACATATCATTAACGAACAGGCTACTTTGGACCTATAATATTCAAATGCTATCTTTTGGGTGAGTGCTGTCGAGTTTTTAGAGGATTTTTCATTTGGATTTGAATCACATTGCTGATGGCATTTCCTTTTTTTGCCTTATTTTTTTCTTATCTACATCTTATTTTTTCTCATCTGTGAAAGGAAAATATTATCTCTCACTGCCTGAAAACAGAGGGTCATGGGAAGGCAATAGGCAAGATGATTTTGAAAGAAAGGATATCTGCAAGCTGTGGATGAAGTTGTGAGGCAGGTCAAGAATAGGGCTGAGATGAAGGAAGTTGACCAGAAAGAAACAAAAATAAAATTTTACATTTTCATAGATTTTTAGAGTCCCAAAACCATTTTTTACACAATCTCACTTGAATTTTACAAACCCCTGAGAAATAAGCACAGAAAATATAATCTCATTTTTACCTATGAGAAAACTGAGGCTCAGAGAGGTTAGGTAACTTGCCTAAAGGTGTACAGTATGTATAATAACTGGCACCAACAGGATTTTAAGTCAGGTTCATATCCAGTATAAAACACTACAATGTTAAATGAAGCTATGAAAGAGTTGGAACCCAGATTGAATACAACTTGTGGTTGAGAGCAGAAATTATAATTAAATTTACAAATTTTTGAAGTGTTTTTATTTTGAGTTTGGACTAGGACATACCCAGAATTGGTATTCCTGGCTGGGAATAAGTGTTGTAAAATAAAATATTTATATCTGAAAATTTCCTTTAACAAATCAGGAAATTAAATTGTATTATATTCGAAAAAGAAAATAAAGGAATCTGTTTCCATAGAGATAGGAAGATAAAAATTTAGATGAATCCTTACATTTCTCAATCTTCTGTGAATTTTCTGATGATCTCAATAGTAAACCACATGAGGAAAAAAGATACATGTAAAAATCTATCCACAGAATAGGACAAATCACAGAACCATTGAAATTTGGATATTAGGCCCAAAAAACAAAATTTGCAAGGCACAGTCAGCAAATGCCCACTTAGGAATTGTGCTGTGGGAAACTTGATTATACACGTATTAGGGATGGCTCCAAATGACATTTTTTTCAGTGAACTAAATGCCAGGGACAAAAGAATATGATGTAAGCTTAGGGAATGGGACAATTTATGGTTTACTTTGGAAAGAAGATCTGGAAAAAAGTGAGAGCTGTTGGCTAGATATTATAGTAATACTGTTAAGCAAGCCAGGAAGAAAGCCCATTAAGTTGTATTTAGAAATGAAGTGATCACTTGAGATAGCATAGCTCTGTAATTAAAGACAGATAACAGAGCTTATAAATCAACTGAGGGAGATATGGAGCAAATTAGTCTATGGTCAGGGTAAGTGCAGTTGTGAGGTGGAATGGTGGCCAGGAGAGGCCAGAATGAATTAAGCACCTGCCTTGAATCCCCATCTGCCGTGCAGGGAGATTACTGGCGAGGGAGGACAATCAGGCACCTGAATCCATCTGGAGCCAGAGAGAATCACAGAGTGGAGAATAAAACCACTGCAATGCCTTGGGGAAATTTTTCAGAAACAGCTTTCTGTTTAGCTTGTTGTAGGTACCTATTAACCAGGGCCAAGGGTGCCTCCTCGGAGATGTTTGGCAACATTTGGAGACATTTTGGTTGTCACAGCTCAAGTGGGAGGATAGTGCTGGGATGTAGTGCATAGAAGACAGGGTGCTGCTTCACATTCTGCAGGGCTCAGGGCAGCCCCACTTACCCAGCCTGAATGTCAACTGTGCTTAGGCTGAGAAAGCCAGACCTGGAAGCAGAACAGAGGGCACAAACACAGAAGGAAAATGAAATTGAAAGATACTCAAAAACTCTTGTCACAGGACTTCAGAAAGAACAAACAGTTTGGGTTAAGGGATAAACAGAAAATAATATGTCAAAAAAGGTAGTAATGAAAACTACAAAGAAGAGTTAATATTTTTGGTTGACAAATATTATACAATTCTAGTTTGGATGGCCTCAACCATTATCTGCATACTGCTATTAAGCAAAATAAAAGATGCATTGATGCTTCCCACTTCCTTTCCCCCTGCTCTCTCTTTGGCTTGGCCCAGTGAATATTTATGGGATAAATAAAACTAAATTTATATTTACTTAATGTAGGCATCAACACAATTTAAAGTATTTTAATACTTTAACCTATAATGATAAAATATTTTAAAATAAATAAATATTTAATAAATTAATTTATTTAAAATACATATTTTAAAATATTTTAACCTATATTAAGATAATTTGCTTTAAATGTTTTCCTGTGGTTTTTTAACTGTTTCAAAGGTAAGTCTTATGTACACACATAACTGAGAGTTGAATCAGAACCAAACCTACTTTTCAGTATTCAGATTTATCTCATTCCATCACATAGTACGCAAAAGACAGGGATCTTTTTCATTTTACGTTTTATCTAGCCTCAATGACAAATATTTGTTTGTCATATCATTAGGCAAAGCTAATGTGAACCATCTCTAAAAATGCTATTCAGAGTACACTTTTTGCCATTACTCTTTTAACCAAGAATCTGGAAATAATAGAGCCTTGCAGAATAGCAAGTCTCCCAAATTGAACGTACCACAGGAAGCCAAAAAAACCTGCAAGATGGTTACCTAGGGACTGATGACCAAAAGTTTATTGGTTTATTGATGTAACCATCAATCTGTTGTCTGTGCTTGTTGTTTGTATTGGCATATACAGAGAGCCCACAATTTACCACAGATTCCAAAAGTTTGTGGGTGGGTTTTTGGAACTCAGAGTGCACTTTCCCCACAGAAGTGGGGTGATGGTCCATTTCCCAGACTGACCCGCAAAGCCTGGTTTAACCCACCATGTAGCTGACCTGATGCTACTACCACAGTTCTGAGGTTGGGAGACAGAAGACTGAAGTTGGAAACCAGGGCTTTGAGAAAATGAAATACTTCTCTCTCTCTCTCTCTCTCTCTTTCTTTTTGTTTTAGCACATTTTTGTTTTTGCACCTTTCTCTTCTCTTTCTCCATATTTCCTCTTCCTAAGACTTTTTCTCAAACCTCTAGGCACCTGAAGACCCCCATTGCCTATTTGCTTCGAAATAATCTACCTTCCTTCAAATCTTAGAGAAGGAAGGGTATAGCTCCCTCAGTGAAATACTAAAGAAATTCTGATTTAATAATTCAGAATAATAATGGATGACTGAGAGCATCACCAACCCAGAATTACCTGCATTTTTAAAGAAATGTATGTGTTAGCATAAATGAATCCTTAGAAGAATTACGTTGTTGTTGTTGTTGTTGGGTGCCGTCGAGTCAGTATCCGACTCATAGCGACCCTCATAGGGTTTTCAATGGCAGACTGTTTCGGGATTACCTTGGGAGTGGATTGCCAGGTCCTTCTCCCGTTTTTGCGGTGCTGGGAATTGAACTCGGGACCTCAGAGACTGCAGCACAGCACTCTACCAACTGAGCTAAATCCCATCTAGAAAAATTATAGATGTTCTGAAATTTATGTAAAAATAAAACAAATACCAGTGGAACCATACTTTAGGATTAGGGGCTTACCTCCTACACCTGGGGTTAGCACCATTACATCATTATTGTTTTTCTTGGCTTTCACTTCCCTATACCTCTGAAAGCTGAAACATTTCCTATAAACCTAAGGCATTTATTTTCAAATAGCTTCATGTAACAAGGGTCTTGGCTCTCCGTGGTAAGCAGAGAGCCTGTGAGACTGGTATGAAAGCATTTGTATGTATGTATGCATGTTGCTGTGATGCTAAAAGCTATGTCACAGGTATTTCAGATACCAGAAGGGCCACGGTGGACAGATTTCAGCTGAGCTTCCAGACAAAGACAGACTATGAAGAAGGACCTGGCAGCCCACTCCTGAAACAATTAGCCACCAAAAATCCTATGAATAGCAGAGAAGCACTGTCAAATATAGTGTTGGGCATGGTACAGAGTGAGGGAGTGTTTCGTTCTGTTGTACATAGGGTTGCTATTAGTCAGACCCGACTGGACAGCATCTAAGAACCACAACATCATTCAAAGGTAAATCAAGCCCTTCTCTTGGTTGGGAGCTCCTTGAATGACAGCATAATGTTCTCTGTAGGATATGGAAGCTGACCAAACAACTTTAGAGAGGAAAACTCTCCGAAGAGCCATGTATTCAAGAGAGGCCAAAGCCCAAATGGAGGATGAAGATGAAGGTAGGTCTTTTTCTTTTATCTGAAACATTCAAATAGAGACAGGATGTGAGGGCTTTACTTCGCCATCGATGCATGAATGTCTCAAGGAAGATTAACCAGCCACTTTCCAGGAAATGAAAAGCACAGTATTGAAAATGGAAAGAATAGGAGTCAAGGAAAGGGCATGTTATCCACCAGCAGGCATAGCAAGGGGCTTCACACAGTTTGTCTTGCTATATTTATGCTTTGTGTGAGAACTGAAAGAAAAGGGCGGATGAGTAAAGAGGTCTCGATCTTTGTTAAAAATAAAAAAAAAAATTGGAAAGGTCTACTATAATGACTGAATCAAGTTGTTAATAAAATATCAACTCTTTATAAATAATCAATGTGAAACATGGGAAAGATAGTGTTTTGAAGTATTTATATTTGATTCGCATTGAAAACCCTATGAATAGTGGAGAAGCACTAATAATAGTGTTTCAACTGTTGTACATAGGGTTGCTATAAGTCAGACACCAACTTGACAGCACCTAACAACAATAATATTGATTCATCCAGTAATGCCTCATGAGGTTTTCATGACAATATAGAAGTGAAGGATAAAAAAATTATGTTCCAGTTTTCTAGATCTAATATGGTATATTGGAAAGAAAAAGATTTACTGGGAACTTCAAAACTGAGATAAAATAATAATATTTCCTTGACATTTGTTGCTAAGAAGGTTGTAGTATAAACCACCTCCTAAGTTCATAGAGTAAATGCATTATACTTCATTTTCCATTGTTTTTATGTACAACTTCATATCTTTCTACAAGTCAACTAAGAAATGGAGAAAATTATCATTTGAAGCTAGAAAACACCAAAATGTGCTACATATATGTTTCTCCTGATAACTCTCCCATGTTTCACCAGTTCTTCATGGAGTAAATATAAGAATGAATGAAGAATGATTTTTTTTACTTCAATTTCCAACATCAAAAAATCTTTCTAAGTTGGGTACAGATGATGCATACCTATAATCTCCGTGATTTGGGGGTGGGGGCAGAGGCAGGAGGATCACAAGTTTTAGGTTAGAGATAGACTGTGTAACTTAGCAAGACTCTGTCTCAAGATAAAAAATTTAAAGAGGCTGAGAGTGAAGTTCAGTGGTACAGTGCTAGCAAAGTATGTACAAAGGCCTGGGTTCAACCTCCCAGTACTGAAAAAAAAGTTTTTAAAGAAGTTTTGAGCTCATTGGTGGAATATTTACCTAAGATGCACAAGGTCCTGAGTTCAAGCACCCCAATAATGAAGGGTGAGGAAGAAGTTTTGGTGCTGTAAACAGACATCAGCTTCTGGAATTATAAACCAATTACTTCTAAGGCACTTAGAAATGGAGTTGTGCCCAATTATTTTCTCCAATGGTGCAGTGGGGAGTATGCCACTGGGGAGGCTGATTGTGTCCTGTACTTGTTGGGTTGATCCATTGTCTTGGGTATGAAATAATAACACTTTTCCTTGCAGAGAAGAAGAAAAAAACCTATTAAAGAGCCCATTTTAGTGCATACTACCTTCTAGGCTGCTTGCTCCTCCAGGTCCTATCATTGTGTCTGTTCAAGCCTCCAAGAGGGGAAGAAGGGAGGTAGGGGGCACCTTCTTTAAGGCACTTGGAATTATATGTACTGTTTCCACTTACTGATGGCTTGTTTATTGTATCTTGTTGTTAGATGCCATCAAGTCAGGTCCAACTCATAGCAACCCTATGTACAACAGAACAAAACACTAACCAACACTGTGCCATGTCTGGCATTATATCACTGTTTGTCTCTTATTCAAAGGGTTTTCAATGGTGGATTGTTTTTCATGGTTGTTTCAAGAGTGGCATGTTATGTACTTCTTCTATTTTTGTGGTGCTGGGGATGGAACCCAGGGCCTCAGACAGTACAGAGCAGCACTAAATCAACTGAGCTAAACCCTGGCCCTGTTCATTATATGGACAGATTAAATACTGAGAACGTGAAGAAATGTCATCTTTAGCTGGTCAGCCATGGGCAACTTGAAATTATAATTAGTATAGAATCAGAGAATAGATATTGGGGAGAGAGCTAGCAATCTGCAAGTGTTTACCTTTTTGATTATGCAAATTTTCATTCCATTCCTTCTCACACAGAGAACACACTCCTACCAAAGGGGAGATTATCTGACAGTTGGTCATTGGAGCCTTGGTGATGCTCAGTCTTCCTATCACATCCACATTAGGATCCCTCTGGCATGATAACCTGTGAAGTGAAAGACAAGTTATCTGTCCTTCTGACCCACAATCTGATCCCTACATAGGAGAGGAGTGTTGCACCCAAAATACATCGAGTGATAACTGCCTTTGGAGAAAGATAAGAAAAACACCTCAGTTACTGTACCATACGAATGACCAAATTTTGCTGGTCCAAAAATGTAAATATTCTCTGCCCTAGCAGTGCAGTATGTTCTTAAGATAGCTCATCTTAGAGTTTCCAGATGGCATAAGCATTTGAGAGGAACTCACTGACCATTGTCCTATGGCTTGGCTCTCTGAAAAGTTCTGCCTTGCCAACTCTTCTCCATGACAACCTCTAGGATGGGACAGAGAAATCATTGAGCAGCCTTCCTGGGCTATGCACAAATTTTACAGCCTATTTCCTCCTAGTGCACTTTTATAAGTTCAGAAATTTACAGAGCAAAAAATTGTAGACGTTTACCGGCAGAAACATGGTTTTATTGGCAGCACAATTCCTTCAATCATTTAATAGTGTTCTGGTCTATATATCTACTCCATTTGATTGGAAATAAGCAAGTGGTCTCGGGTAGACATAGATTTTATGTTTATCTGGTCACTCATTCATTCTTTCATTTTAAATTTATTTTCTTAGAAAATTGAAATTTGCCCTACTTAAAGTCTTTAAAACTTCTAACACTAATACTTATATTTCTACAAATCAGAATGAGGTTTTGTATATTTTTGTGAGACAATAAAAATTCTCTTTCTGTTTTCCATCTAAAGCTAAACATATTGTGTGTGTGTTTGTGTGTGTGTGTGTATGTGCACGTGCATACAGAAGAGGAAGAAGAGGAAGATGAGGATGATAACATGTCTACCGTAATGAGGCTCAGGACAAAAATGCCGTGGAAAACCTGTTGGTGGTACCTCACCTCTGGAGGATTCTTCTTGCTCTTCCTGATGATCTTCTCTAAGCTTTTGAAGCATTCAGTTATTGTGGCCATAGATTACTGGCTGGCTACATGGACATCTGAGTACAGCATAAACAACACTGGAAAAGCTGACCAGGTACTGTGGGTTCATTTCTGCTTTTAAATCGTTAAGAAACTATTAAAATTAACAGTGATACTTTCTTACACAGTTAGGTACTAACACCCCAAATGTAAAAGGACTTTAGTGAAGATTCAATAAGTTAATAATTATGATAGGACTTGAAATAAAACTGTCAATATTAAAAATGATATCTATTATTATTCATTTTATTTATTTATTTATTTATTTACTTATTTATTTATTTTTGTGGTACTGGGGCCTCATGCTTGCATGCTTTGCAAGTGCTGGCCCACTGAGCTGCCATCTCCAGCTCATTTTTTTTGTTTTGTTTTGTTTTTTACTTTTTGAGACAGGGTCTCGCTAAATTATGCAGACTGCCTCTGGTCTTGAACTTGGGATCCTCCTGCCTCTGCCTCCTGAACTGCTGTTATTACAGGCGTGCACCACTGTGCCCGGCTCTATTTTTAAATTTTTATTATAGGAGACATGTAAAGATAATGTTTGGATTTAGAGTCAAGGGACTTCCACATTTTTGTTTTATATGTGTAATCTGTATATTACCTCACACACATATGGGGATTTTTTTTGTTGTAGCTCTGATGGTTTTTGATTTAACTCAATTTATCAGTGTATTAGCTGGTCACTCTGTGATTAGGGATGAGTTTGATAATGTAGAAAGCCAAGAATGTGCTCCAAACCTGAAAACAAAATCTATTCCTTCCTCTGCCTTAGGCAAACCTTAAAACAGTGAAAAACAAACAAACAAACAAACGAAATGCAAGCATAGTCGTGGCCTATAATATAGGATTATGGTGGGTATAGTGCCATGAGTCTCCAAAACCACAGTCCTTCAGCTGCAAGATAATGAAGTTAACAATCTTCTCTGGCTTTATATTTGGTTTTCTAGTGTGAGACTCAACTGATAATTTCGTATGAACTCTTCGTATTGGTTGCTTTCTAGACCTTCTATGTGGCTGGGTTCAGCATACTTTGTGGAGCAGGCATTTTCCTTTGCCTCGTTACATCTCTCACTGTAGAATGGATGGGTCTCACTGCTGCCAAAAATCTTCACCACAATCTTCTCAACAAGATAATTCTTGGACCAATAAGGTAAAAAAAAAATAAAATAAAATAAAAGCTATTTCTGGCTACCACACATGAAGTAATAAAGACATGCATTTTTAAATTTAAGAGAACTTTGAAGAATGTCTTCAGTCCCTGAGCAAATGAACAGGGCAATCTTCTCATTTTCATAACTGTAAATGTCCCTTAGCAGGGGTCAGGGTCCAGATAGTTTAGTATTATCATTTGCTTCAATCTGTTCCTTGCCTAGGTTCTTTGATACCACACCCCTAGGACTGATTCTTAACCGCTTTTCAGCTGACACTAATATCATTGACCAGGTGAGTATCTGAGTTACTTCCAAATTCAAATAGAAATTTCTCAGTGTAAGATAAATAGCATTTTAAGATAAAGCATGATTACTCTTAATAGCAGAGAATTGCTAAAATCTAAATTAAGCCCTATTTTCATTCATATCGAAACATGGAAGTGTTTCAGGAATAAAATCTTAATTCAAACTAATTTGTGCACATAGAAGAGGATACTAAAGAACCAGAATTAAACAAGAGAAATAGCAAAGAACAAACCAACTTTTGGAGTTTTTTTAAAGGAATAATTTTGAACAATGGTGTATATCCATTCACAGCATAAAGTTCTTAAAAATTAGTATACCTGCAGGGAGTCTCCCAGAAGCAAAGAATGGGATGCCAAGCTGACTTAGGTGTCCTTCACTATTAGTAGACCAATTCTTAAAGCTTGAGATAGTGGGATATTTTAGGGGGTATTCCCAGAATATCCAGTTTAGTCTAAGATCTTTAGGTCTCTCTAGAAGTTTGTTGTGAAATTAAAGACCCCAAACTTTAAAACATGAATCACTCCAGGAATAGAAACCTTAGGATAAGAGAATTCAATCCATTGAATCCAGTCCTTGCTTTTTCTGACATCTCAGAATGGCATTAGGAACACACAAATTGAAAACTCCAATGCTGTATTACTCTGTACCCCACCAACATTTACCAGTAAAGGTGAAAAAAGGAACACACAAATTACCCTCATTTTAGAAAAAGAATGAATGATGCATGCAGCTGAATAAAATGTAGGCTGAGAAATTTTGATGTTGTCACAACATTGGTATTAGGTCATGCTGCACCTAAAACACTTTATAAAGAATACATATTGGAAGTGATGACACATTCATAGTTTAAAATGTGTTAAGATTACTTCCTAGAAAATTCAAAACCATTAATAAAATAGAGAAACAGAAGCCAGGTGCCATGGTGCATGTCTGTAGTCCTAGCTATTAGGGAGGGTAAGACAGGAGGATCATGAGTTTGAGGCCAGAGGCAGCCTGTGTAGCTTAGTGAGACCCTGTCTCAAAATAAAAATATAAAATGGAGCTAGAGTGTAGCTCAGTGGTAGAGCATTTGCCTACCATACTAAAGGCCTGAGTTCAACCCTCAATACTGGAAAAAAAAAAGTTATGATAAGACATAAGAAAATGGGTAACTTCCTCTATGCCAATTAGAAAAATATGTGGAAAACAAATCCCATTCATTCTAACAACAAAATCTATAAAATAGAAATAAATAGAATTTAAAGAAAAAGTATCCAGAAATCCCAGAAGTCATAAACATTTTGTGTACATTTAGAGAGAATTTCCCTAGCAAATACCTGAACAGTACCATGAAATTAAAGCATTCCATTGGTCATAGAATGTAAGTAGGTGAAAAGAACAAAATGAAAAATTAAAAAACAACAACATATGTAGATAATTAATACACAATAAATGTGGCATCTTGAATCCATGAGAAAATCATTATTTTTTAAAATAATAGCTATTGAAACAATTGTTCCAAAAACACAAAAAATGCCTATAGACTAAAGATGGTCATATAAACCCATAAAATTATAAAATAAAGATGGATGGGTAGTTTCATAATCATGGAGTGGGAAAGATCTTCCTAAATAAGACATAGAACTCAGAAATAATGAAGAAAAAAACTAATAGAAATAATTCTATAAATTTTATTCATCTCAAAGTGCCAAAGACAAATTGAAAATGTAAAAGAAGATAAACATCAGAATACATAAAGAGCATCTAAAAATCAATAAGGAGATGAACCAGTCAAAAACACTCAAAGGATATAAGCAAGCGATTACAGAAAAATAATGTAAATGTCTTACAGTACTTCAGTAGCTAAGTTTTTAAATACTGGGTATCTACTAAAAAGGAATATGTGTGTCTACACTGACATGGGAAGATTTATAGTTCTCTTAGTAAAGTAAAGTCAACATATGGATCAATAAGATTTGTAGTATAATGTCATTTATATAAAATACCCATGATAAATTGGTGGATGATCAATGATATATAGATAGGTAAGCAGATACACTAAATTATGGGAAGTAAGTGAAGAATTGCTTACAATGAACCTGTTTATATACTATTTTGTAATTAACTATGATATATAACTTAACACTAATATCAGCGTTTTTATTAAATTATAATCAATGTGTCTTTGGTGCTAAAATATACTTTCTCTGAAATTACCTTCTTAATAGCACATACCTCCAACTTTGGAATCGCTAACCCGCTCAACGCTGCTCTGCCTTTCTGCCATTGGGATGATCTCCTTTGCTACTCCTGTCTTCCTGGTCGCTCTTGTGCCCCTTGGGGTTGCATTTTATTTTATTCAGAAATACTTCCGAGTTGCTTCTAAGTAAGTAAAAGTGTTCTCATTTTCAAAAGCCGATATCTTTCCTGCAAACTACTTTTGCTGTGTTTTTTCCCCCAAGATAAAGTGTAGAATTTAGAAATGCAACCTATTTTTAGCATGTTTAAACCTATCCTTTTGGCTGGAGGTTAGCTTAGTTGATAGAGTGCTGCTCTGCGCTCTCTGAGACCCTGGGTTCGATTCCCAGCACCAAAAGAAGGGGAGAAGGACTTGGCTGCCTACTCTCAAAACAATCCCAAAACAATCAGCCATCGAAAAGTCTATGAATGACAGGGAAACATAGACATAGTGCTGGACAAGGAATAGCATTGGGGAGTGTTTTGTTCTGTTGTACATAGGGTGCCAAGAGTTAGACTTGACAGCACCTAACAGTTAAAATAAAACTATCCTTTTATTATTATTCATTTGAAGATCTATCATAATTATTTCTATAAATAGTTGTCTTGGCCTTACATAGCTCTGTACCTATATAAACACGTGAATTCATCTACTGAGTTCTGAGTCCACAGACTGTGACAAATTTTTCATTCTTTTTCTAAATGTGATATTCACAGAAAACTTACAAAATCAAGAATAGTCTCCAAGAGTCAGTGATTTAATATCATTATATTCCAAAGTGGGAAAGAAGGTTAAAAAATTTAAATCCTTCAAATCCATTATGTGAAATAGTAGTAGAAGTGAGAAAGATTAAAGAGATAAATCAGTGATGACTATAAAATCAGATAATTTTGAATGTCTGACAGGAGAGCTATACTTTTAAGAGACTAGAAAATCTTGCTTTGGATCATTTTATATGGATTTGAGAATACAACCAAATAAAAGTTAGCCATGAATTTTAGACTCTTAATATCGGGCTTGTCTTTGCTGAGATGTTGAATAGTTAATGAAATATAATGCCAATTGTTTTAAAGTTTCGGTGAGTTTTGTTATTTCAAGAATTACTTAATTTCAACAAACAGTAAGCAAATATTGTGTTGCTGATAACTGTGTTAAGCCATTTAGCAAATGAAGAGAACATTATAAAAACCTCTTCTCAATAAAATTTAGTCTCCTGTTAAGGTAAAATATGTATAAAGTAATCATTATGTGTGGATTGGATTGGGGTTGAGCTCAGTTGGTACAGTGTTGCTCTGTGCTCTCTGAGGCTCTTGCTTAGATCCCTAGCACCACAAAACTGGGAGAAGGATGTGGCAGTCCATGCCCAAAACAACCCTGAAACAAACGATCAGCCATTGAAAACTCTGTAAGGGTTGCTATGAATCAGGAGTGACTTGACAGCATCTAACAACAACAACAACAACAACAACAAAAAAACAATGTGTGGATTAATGGCTAAAATTAATGGTAGATACTGAGTTAATTCAGAAAGTTGAAAATTTTAATAAGAGAAGTACAGGGAATATGAAGGAAAATAGAACAAGGTAAGAAGAAAAGAGAAGGACTATAATTGAGAACCTCTGAACTTATGTAACATTGCATGATTTTAAAAGTAGAGTATTTTCTCCCGTAGGATTATGAATGAGGTCTCTTCAAATGTTGGGAATCCATATTAAATTTACAGTGTTTCCTCCTCCTCAGTTAGAGTTCTTTCATTACTGCAGGCTGTTTTTGAATCTACCCTTACCTTCTCACAACTAATATGAACAAACATCTTACTTCAACCACATACTCATTTGGGCCTATTTGTGCCATCTAGCAATACAAATTAAGTGAAGACGTTAGGCAAATATAATCCATTTCAAATTTAAATAATGAATTTTATTCATAATCTGTGCAAAAACAAGTGTTTGCATTGGTAGTGAGTAAAATAAGAAGAAGATGATCTTATTTTTGAGAGAGTTAAGCAGCTTGAAGTTCAGTAGATAAAGAAAAAGGATAGTGCATGCTTCAGAGTGAGTGAAGGCCCTTACAGAAGAGCCCAGGATGATCATTTTTAGATACTTAATGTTGATAATAAGTCAAACAACCAGTCTTGTTTGAAATTCTCTGAAAGTCAGCAAAGATGATCACGTGATATGATCATCTCAGACAGGAGGATCCTTCTGAATGTTGAGGCCCTTCAGGGATTCCCCATGTGAAAAAAACTCAGGCAACTGGCCACAGTCTTTTTACATATGTGGAAGGGAATGTAAGCATAAAGCTCACTGCAGGATGAGCTGTGAAGGTTTGAATATCTACATCATAGGTCTAATGCGTGGTTTGCTGTGGAAGTGCTTCCTTTGTACAAGAATCCACAATCAGGCTGTGCCTTGGCCTTTTTGGTTTCACAAAATACATTTCTGTAGACAAAGGCTGCTCTTCCATGACTTTTTTTCTTCACTAACTTCATTGTACTAACCATCTGTTGCTTGTGTCAGATGTACCAATAGCCACTTGTTCTGTCTTAAAATAAGAAAGTATTCACATTTCTTCATTTTACTCTCTACCTTCCCTTTGTCTTTCCTTCTCCCCTCCTGCAATGTGTGAAGTGAGCGATTCCATTTTTGAAACTCCAAATTGAAAAGACATTGCACTTGTTGTGGAACTAGCTAGGCAGCCAACAGTAGCTTAAGTGGTTAAAGATCATGTATAATGTATATCGGTTCAGTTGACTTTGGCTGGTGAATGTCTCTGATGGTCCTCTGATTCTCTCAACCTCAAAGACCTAGAGAAGTGCAGGAAAAAAGTTGGAAGAGAGAAAAGAGGGATGCTTGGAAATGAGTGGTTTAACTCTTGGGCTGTCTTCCAGAAATGCAAGCTCATATGGCTTAAAGAAAAGCTGTCATTAGTGTGCATCTTTATGAAAAGAGTCAAATTCAGGCCTTTCCATTCATTGAATACTTTATGTCCACATGTGTCCTGTAGTTCTTGGGGGAACTGAAAATGGAAGTTCCATGAAGACAGGGATTCAACTCACTGGAGCCAAAGTCAAATGCATTAATATTTCTCTCTGAATTTCTTCCCCTGTGCACCCCACCACTGGCAAATAACATTATGATCTTTTTTTTTTTAATTTGCTAAACTAGAAACAGCCAAGCCACATTTGACTGTTCTTTTTATTTACCCTGGAACAACTAATCATTGCATAAGCCTCCTCCTAGTAGATGATCTCGCAATCAGCATTCCACCCCTTACTTTAAAATTTGATTAGCATTACACTAATCCAGAGCTTTTAAAACCTCTTGCATAGACTATCCTAACTATTCTTCCCCACTCAACCATTCTCTTTCATTATTTATATTGTCTCCCAACTTACATTCATAAAGCACATCTCTGATAATTTTATTTCTAGCCTCCAGTAGTTTATTCTTTAACCATTAAGGACCCTCTACAGTCCCACACTTACAAAGGCAAATCCTTTATAGAGCCATTTCCCACTACAACACATATTCTAAGTCAAGCTTATTTTGTTATTACATTTGTATTTCCTACTGTAACTATTTTCCTCTAGCATTCAGTTAACAAAAATTTCAAGAGTTTATGCTCTAAAGAGAAAGAAAAAGATGAGTGTGTAAGGAGTACAGGCCCAGGCTGAATATATCATTTTGTACAAAGCTCTCAGTTTTTCATTACAACTAAAGTGAATTGCTCTAGGGACATCTGGAATGAGCAATTAATTCACATTTTATGAATGAGCAGTAGTTTCTTTGGACAGGTGAAACTTAGACCAAACCTTTAAGCATGATGAGGACATGAATGAAATAGGCAAAAAGAAGTGATTTTTAGCTGCAGGAAAAACAAGAACAAGCAAAGGAGTCTGAAGAAAGGGGCAAGTTCAATGGTGGCCTTTGAGTCTGGATGTACATGAAACTTATCTTTGCCATTCTTTCTATCCTAGGGACCTCCAAGAACTTGATGACAGTACTCAGCTCCCTCTGCTTTGCCACTTCTCAGAAACAGCTGAAGGACTCACCACCATCCGGGCATTTAGGTGAGTAAACATGCCTTCATATTGCTGACTAGGCAATTGCATCATCAATGAATGTTTATCAACAAATAATAGATAATCATTACCATTTTTGGATGAATACTGTGTGTCTGATGGTGAATTAAGCCAGAAGTAAGAAAAATGTGGTCATAAATGATCAGAGTTAACCATCTGAAATTTTAACAAGAATAAGGGATGAAGCAATATATGAGAAAGATATTAGTTGTGTGACTTAGCCAAGATTTTTTAAATTCCCTAGCTTCTGTTTCCTCATCTGTGAAATGGGAAATTCCGTCTTGCTTATTAGGCATTGGACTAGTTGATATAATTCATGTAAAGCATTAACCACAGTGACTATTGAAGAAGCACCCAATAAGCAAGTTAAATATATAAATAATGATAGTAATAATAATTGTAACAAAAGGCATATTATAATACCAAAATTATTTTAGAATTTAATCAATGGTTTTTGGTACTGATAAACAGAGTAATAACCTAAGCTCTCAATGAAGAATCTGTAATTACACCTAAAAAATTACCCAGTTGCATTTTCCTTTTCAAGATGAGAAAAGAAGATGGAATTACTGAATATTTCTTCTAGAAAGTTGATATTTTAAAGTGTTATATCTTTCTGCAAACCTAATTGCAAGCATGTGTTGATTTCAATCAGTTATTTCTCTAACCTAAGAAATTTATTTTAACAATATGGACTGAGTCACAGAATAGAATATAAAGACACAATTATCTACAACATTATGTTCCATACAATTTCTATGTAAATTTTGTCATTCAGCAGTCATACTTTCTGCACTGGAATGTCTTCCCACCTTAGTGTGCAGTGCCTTTTATTAAGGATGATAGAACCATTTAGGTATTGTATATAGATACTGACATAAAATGCAAATTCTAATAATAGCCAGCAATGACCATTAAAAATATACCATATTAAATAATACTGTTTTCACCAAACAAGTCCTTTTCAATTAATTTATGTGATAAATATTTATTAAACATATGCTAGGTACCAGTCTTTTTGTAGATGAATAAAGACTGAATAGGCATAGCCTTTCATTCCCACCTCAGGTAAAGGTGGAATTCCTTGCTATCCCATTACCTGCCATGTTATCCTATTATTTCCCTTTTGATGTTTATCTGAATGTTTTAAGTCAGATGTCCCAAACTGCTATACCAGGGACCCGTATCAACATAAATAGTGGCTAAGCAAGTTAAGCTTCATCTGTATTTATGCTATACATGTAACACATTTGAATCATCCCAAACCACTCCTCAACCAAGGAAAAAGTTGTCCTCCATGAAACTAGGCCCTGGTGGCAAAAAATTTGTGGGCTACTATTTTAAATTATCTCTTTACAAAAATACTATTTACATATTGATTACCCATCCCTTCCAACTAGAATGTAAGCTCTATAACAGCTGATTTTTTTTCTGTCATATAACCAATACCTGGGGAAACCTGGCACTGACTAAGTGCCTAAGAAATTTATATTGACTAATTAGCTAGCATGAGCTTTATCCTTAGGAGCTCACAACCTAAGAGAAGAGGGGGTTTCTTTTTTAAAGGCAATATGATAAGATAGTCTAATATATGCATTATAAGAAACAACTATGACAGACAGCAGGCTGGCACTCTGTCTCAAAAGAATAGGGAGATAATTTATTTGATTAATATATTTATTTATTGCACTACCTGGGGGCTAATCCTAGGAACTTGCCCATACTTTTTGCAAGTGCTTTACCACTGAGCTGCTCCCCCAGCCCCTTTTGTATTTTTTTATCTTGAGACAGGGTCTTGCTAAATTGTGCAGGCTGCCTCTGGCCTCGAACCTGCAATCCTCCTGTCTCCACCTCCCAAATCTCCAGGATCATAGGTATGTGCCATCACTCCCAGCTGGAAGATAGTTATTTAATGATAAATCTTGAATTAAGAATAGTTGACCTGGAGGATAAAGGGGACAGAGTAGTCAAATAGAGGCAATAGGAGTGCAAAAGCATTAAGATTTTCTATTTTATATAGAAATCAAGAGTCCAGTGTTGCCAGAATACAAAGTAAGTACAAAGAGAGTGGCTGTCATGATGAAGCTTGAAAACATACACAGAAATCAAATATAAGGAGTATTGAATTAGTACCAAGAACAATGACAAGGAACTTAGACCATATTCTTTCCAGTTTTGGAGTCACTGAAGTAAATTTTTGACAGGAAAATGACATGATCAGACTTGTGTTCATTACAATAACTCTGATGTACTATGAGGGATGGATTCGGATGGTTGAGACCAAAGGCAAGAAGAGGCCAGGAGGTGTTGCAAGAGAAGGAGCAAAGGCTGGTGAAAGCAGGCATGAAGGACCTGGAGAAAAAGTTTAGGTTTTGGGAACATTTAAGAAGTAGGAGCAATGAGATCTAGGGACTGATTGAAGGTGAGGAATAAGATTGAGGGAGGAATTGAAGTTGATTCCATGTAGGTGCCTGATTTATACGAGTCAGTACGGTTTTCCAAACTAAGAAATTGAAGTCAATGTGAAGTTTGAGGAAGGAGATGGTGAATTTGGTTATGGACACATAGAGCTGCTACTGAATGTCCAGTTGGAGAGTTTTGTGGGCAGTTGTATATGTAGATGTGACATTGAAGAGGTATCTCAGGGAAAAAGATAATGGGCTTGGGTATCATCCTCTTCACAGATATTATATAAGACTTGGGCTATGGATTTGATTGCCAAGGTTGAGTAAACTGCAGACTTCCAACACTTAAAGAACAAGTGGAAAAAAAACTCCTGTGGAAAATACAATCTGCCACCCTGACAATTTAAACAAAGCTGGTGCTCTTAAATGTATGCTTCCGAGTAAGATAGGTTCTGTAACCTGCTTCTCACAACCTTCTCTTATATTTGGCTTATCTCATGGCTGAGATACCACTTCTTGGTTATCATCTGCTGTGGGATGCCTTCCCTAAATATCAGAATATACTTTGCACCCTTGATAAGCTCTCTATGCTAACTTGGATCCTAAACTTATCACACTACATCATCAGCATCTGTTTTGTGTTTTCATTGCTCTGCAAGATTGGGAGCTCTTTAAGAGTTGGTGATGTGTCTTTTATCTTTATCTTTTGAATATTAACAGAGACAGACATATGGTAGATGTTCAAATGTTTCATGAATGAATTGAAAGACATTCCATCACTCAAATCTATTACTTTCTGCTGAAATCTCCATGGCATTTTCCTTGCTTCAACTTCTTCTATCCTTTTCTAACCCTCTTCACTTGGACAACCTGCTTGGACTCTGTTCTCCAGTGAGCTTCCTCAGGGAGGGGACAAGTTGGTGTCATCCCTTGTCATGGTTTCAGCCTTACATCTAAAAATCCTCTTGAGCACTTTCTGATGCCAGCCAACCCTGAAGCAGGCCAACCTGATGCTATCAAACCCAAACTAACACCTTTTGTACAGAAGGAGGATCTAGGCCTTGGTGACCTTAATCTTGTGACTACTGCATTAGCAATCTGAGCTCTGCAAAGATCAACTGTCTTGTGGCTGAAAAATTAATGGCTGCAAAGACCCATTTTATTGATGCATCATCTCTCTATATATCCAGATCTATGTCTTCTCTATAGAGCCAGACAGGAGAGGCCACATCTCAAGCACTTTGCCTCACTAATGGCCACCAAAGGCACTTAAGTGGCCAGCTGAAATTTTTGATAGCCCTTCATCCAAATGACAACTTTTGATAAGCATTTATCTATAAAAGCTGTACCTGGGTAAAAGACATATCTAGAAGTCCTGACTGCTGTACCTATGTTTGATTCATATGTACTCTAGGCAATATCATTGTAATAGTCCTTAACAGTCTTTTCCTACGCTTGCCAAGATTATAATAATATAACAGGACTAAATGTCATCACTTAGCAGGGAGGATCCACTTTCCTTCTAAGGGAGAGGGGATTCAGACCATTTTAGAAAATAAGCTATCTAAGTAACAGGCAAAGACTTAGGATAGTGGTAAGAGTTAGGGCTTAATCACATGAAATTTTAACGAGAATAAAAAAAATCATTGGAAACATACTCTCTGTGTGACTTAGATAAAGGATAGTGGTATCATTGGGGTTAAACAAGTGAACATTTTAAGAAGAAATGGAGTGGCTAATTGTGGTGAAAACAGAACAGAAGAATAAGAAGAAAGTAAAAGTGCCCTTTGGATATGGAAACTGTGAAGATATTGGTGACCTGAACAGACAGAAACGGTAAACTGAAAGAGGGTTGAAGTGAGCATTCAGAGGATTTTTAACTGGAAATGAGAACATGGAGGTGGCAAGGGAAGACTACTCTTTTGAGAAACTTCACAGAGGTAGGAAGGAGTTGTTGTTTTTTGTAAGGTGCCATCAATTCGGATCCAACTCACAGTCACCCTATGTACAAGAGAACAAAATGCTACCCCACACTGTGCCATGCCCAACACAATTGTCAGTGTTTCTCTGCTATTCATAGGGTTTTCAATGGTGGATTGTTTCAAGAGTGGGCTGCCAGGTCCTTCTCCCAAGCCTATAGCACCCAGTATTCCCAGGTGGTCGCTCATCCAAGGACTAACCAGGCCCAACCCTCCTTAGCTTCCAAGATCTCACGGGGTCAGATGCCAAGGTGATATGGCTAGAGGCAAGAAAGATTTAGGGGAGGGGGAATTATTAAAATAAGGAGCTTTTGGCTGACATTTTGTTTTTAACAGGTAATGAGCTATATATTTTCTTAAGGCTGAAGGGAATAAGTGGAGATATAGGCAGGATAGGACAACGGATGGAGCAGTTTTCATGGTAGTTTGGCAGAGACATGCACATGTGGCCACATGGAAAGATCAGGTCAGCTTGAGCAGGATTTGTTTCAAAGATCCTCTATGAAGGTCAGAAAGGGATATGAATGGGTTCAGGAAAGCTGGTAGTTGGAGCAGCAGGAAGTTGATGAGTTCAGCATATAGGAGTCTTTTTTTTTTTTTTTTTTTCTCTGAAGGATAAAGTGACATCATCTTCTGAGAGTGCTGGGGACAAGAATCAAGTAGGGCATTCTGAAGAAATTGAGGAAGATTTAGAATGAAAGAGATTGACCAAGAGACAAGGTTCAGATTTTACATTTACTTTCTTCATTAGACACGTGCAGAATTCAGCATTACTATTGTTAATTTTACATCAGGAAAAATTCTAGGTAACTATAAGAAGAACAAAATAGTACATGTTAACCTTCAATGGTTGGGTTATAGTTAGAAGAAGCAAATAGAATCCAGCTTTTATCAGGCAGTGTCCTTCCTATATCTAGATGCAGATTTAGGTATTCTAGAGTTCATTTCAAAAGTCATTAATGCAGACCATAAGTATCAGCATTTTAAAATCCAGAACAACTCTGGAAAAGGTGGGGATGGCCCTGCTGCTGTGGATAAATTTCTGCAATCTTTAAGTTCAGTATTTGTAGTCAAGAATGAAGCATGTTCTTTTCCATCCATCTGTTCCTTTCTTCAGTCTCCCCAGGTCCCCAGAGTCTAGAACTCTTTTGGAAAGTTAGTATTTACTGATTAGGTCGCTTTGTCTCCTCTCCCCTCAGTTCATGGTGTACTCACGTGAAGCAAAGAATGCTCTTAAGTAGTTTACTCCAAAAGTATCACTGTTAAATTAGACTAAAATGTCAGTGACCTTTCCTATTTTTTTTTTTATTTTCAATTTGTCTGACAGAAAAAAGTCTTAAGAATGTTCAGAAGATGAGCTGGATGTGGATGAAAAGATACAGACTGAGTGTGTCAAAGTTTCCATTAGGAAAACAGAAGGTTTCTTGCCAAATAGAAACACACAGAAAGAATGTTCACTGCATTTTCACCCCTCCCCTCTCACTGCTGCTTCAGATTGTTGCCAACTCCATTTACAAACCTTTAAGAGTGTGTCTGAAACAATCCTTCACCACTAAGGACAGAGGAAGAAGCATCTCAGACAAAATACTTCCACAGGCTTTGGTCCAGTTGACCTCACCATTCTCTCCATCATCAGAGTCCACTAGGGCAAGAAACCTCTCTTGAGCCACCCAAATATTAAAGGCTTTCTCATTTCTGTTTTCTTGCTTATGTTGCTCCTCCCACTTAGAATGCTGTGTTCACCTGAAAAATGTAGCTCACCTCCTAAAGTCATACTCAGACCATCTCCCCTGTGTTCTGGAAAACCTGGCTTAATTGTTCCTAACTACCCAGCCTTTTCCTCCTTCCCTGCCATTCAGATCCTCTGATGAGGGCAAACCACCATCTTCCTTAATGTTCCCATAGAATTTTGTGCTTCTGTCTATTCTAACTAGATTTTGTGCTGCACCATCCTTACTTGATAATACTGTGTTTGCCTCCTTTACTAGACAGTGAGCTTCTCAGGAAGCAAGATGTGTCTTGTTCATATGTATATCCCCAGAGTCTAGGGTAATGTCTCTCTGGGAGTTGACATTTGCTAAACATTTCTGAATGAATAGATGAAAATCTGTCTAACATATCCCTAGCAAGTACAGAAAACATGAGCCTTACATGCATATTTACAGTACACATCCACTATCTCAGTAAATCCTAAAACTTTATGAGTCCTCCTACCTTTTAGTTATTCACCATATTCATCCCTTAAAGGGTCAGGAAGGTAATCATGTTCCTTGGACTGCTGAGTCCCACACCAGAGTGTTGCTACTTGGTTCAGGTCCCCCTGTGCATGGCATTTAGGTTAAGGCTACATAACTGAAAGCAAAGTAATTATTTGGCTCTGATTGCTGAATCTTTTGATTATTGTAGATCAGACATTACTGTCTGACTGAATTAACTATCTGGTTTGGCATACTGGAATGACCAGATTGATTGGAGAGATATTAAGTGTCTCCTTTATATTGGCCTGTGTGGATTGGTTCTGTGGACCAAGCGAATACCCCATCCAGGACTTCTTCATTCTTTGATACAAATGATGGTTTTTTCATTTGTTGTTGTTGTTTTGTTTTGTTTTAAGTTTTGTGATTTTACTTGAAGATTTGCGGGTATGGGGAGCTCCTTCATCAAACAGTAATCACTACTAAATTGTCAGATTAAATCTGGCTATTCCTTGCAAAAGTAACCTGTAGATTGGTTATATATGACAAGCCATGTCCATAGAGAGTGAATAAGCTACATTTGATTTGGCATTTTTCCAACTTTCAAACCAGTTATTTCCCAGCTTTCTTTTGTTTCTATTTTTCAAGGAAAATATTTTCAAAATTAAAAGAGACTATTTTTATAACTGAGAAAAGATTTTCACCATGTAGTGTGAGTTTTTGTGAGATAATAGCTTGCCTGTCCAACTATATTAGGACTTTTTAGCCGTTTCACTTATCAAATCAGTTATACAGAATTTGATCTGATTATGTTGAGACCCAAGAATGAACTGAACTTGTCACAGATCAATATCCAAACTATATATCCCTTAAGTTCTACAGGTTGTGATCTCCTTTTGTGCAATGACCATTCTTACAAGCAACTTACACCTTTGCGATGTGCAAGTCTTATCTAATGAGAACTTTTTTTTTTTTTTTTTTTTTTTTTTGTGGTCCTGGGGGTTAAACCCAGGGACTCACACTTGAATGCTCTGCAAGTGCTGGACCACTGAACTGCAACCTCAGCCCACTTTTTTTTTTTTAACTTTTTTGAGACAGAGTCTTGCTAAATTACGCAGACTGCCTCTGGTCTCAAACTTGCGATCCTCCCGTCTCCACCTCCAGAGACAATGGGATTACAGGCTTGTGCCACTGCACCCAGTCTAAGAACATTTTCCATCTTCAAGGCTCCATACCCTCTACTTACAGGAACTCACTTTCCTTCTTTGGTTCCCAGAAACACCAGGCAAAAGAGAATTTTAAAAGTGTATCTTTACCTGTTATAAATGAGTAGTATTTTGTCTTTTCTGGTTCTCATCCAGTACCACCAAAGCAACTCTACCTGCGTAATTTGGAAAAGTAATGTAAGTGCAATTCTCCTACAACTTGTTGTGGTGTTTTTTGTTTGTTTGATTGGTTGGAATTTTGGTAAGGCCATTGCCACTTGGGAAAACAAGGAAAAGCTTGTTTTCATGGCCCCAGTAATTATGTGGAAACCTACAGGTGATCTTTAATGTAAAAAAATGTCATTGGAAAGACTTCTTTTCCTAGTAGGACCGTGAAAAAGGAGCAAGCTCTCAGCCTCACAGTCTCCACAAAGCATGTGGCAGAGCTATAGCAGCTGGTCTTTAATTGAAGTAGGAGCCCATTTACCAGCCATCCCATCCCATCAGTTTGTCACTGTGTGGAGTAAATTGTGCAGTAGTAAGTGTGACTGTTTTTTATTACTTCTCCTGTTGTGTGGCTAACATAATATTTTTGTTTCCTGCAGGCATGAAACCAGATTTAAGCAACGTATGCTGGAGCTGACGGACACAAACAACATTGCCTACTTATTTCTCTCTGCTGCCAACAGATGGCTGGAGGTCAGGACGGTACGTTCACTTCATGATTTCGAAATGGAAGTCAAACAGAGAAGAGGTCTGATGCAGAGAGGCAGACAGTTGTAAAAATTAGTCTTCCATTGAGATTCTGCACTAACCCCACATTTTCTAGACTTTAAAATAGCTCAGGTTTGTTTATATTACAGATGAAATTTATCATAATGTTTTAGCTAATCACAAGACAAATAGCCCAAGAAGCAAAAAATCATTTTGTGCTCATTATAGTTCATTGCATAAGTTAATGGGATAGCAAATATTTGTATAACTTCCCTTTTTATAAAAGAGTAATTTTGACAAGTGGCCAGATGTGTGCTCCTTTCCTTCACTGAGCTGGACAGGCCTAGAAGAGATGGCAGCTTTCTATGTTTTAAGCCAGTGGAGGATTATGTCAGAATAAAGTATAAAAAACTGCAATTAGTCATCTCTTGCTTTCTTCTGTCTTGTATGATGTAGAAGAACAAGCAGAAGCCTTGATACTGCACAGAATTGGTCTGCCAAACTAATTTATTTGAGTCCTGGTTCCTGATTTGTACAACAGGAATAAGAATATGTACCTCATGGGTGCATTAGGATTAAAAATACTGTAAACACCCTGGTATGCTGATGGCAGTGCATTCCAAAATGTCTTTTGGATGGATGGATAGATGAATAAGTGAATGAAAATAGTACCTACTCTGAGTAGTTTATGAGCCAACCTGCTGGAGTATGAAATAGGAGAAAGATGAGGTAGAAGTTCTAGAAGAGAAGGAGTATGGTTTGAACATTCGTCTATGAGATCTGAAGCATGAATAAGCTACTTTGGTGGTAATGATAAATTGACTATATTTTTCACATAGTTTTATAGTATTTGAAACCTTTATTCTGATTATGTTTCCCTATTAGATTCAGGCTTTCTTTTAAAACTCAACAATCAGAGAGATCAGATGATAAAGGGAATTTGATAGGGCTAAAATGAAAGTGCCTAAGTTAAAATATGAGTAGTTGATGATGGATGTGGATTGATATGGAATCTTGGGCACCTTCTGAGCTTGAATAATCATGATTTCGCACTGGTTTACAAAGATTTCCTACCATTATATTAGTCATTATATAAAAATTATTGAACAACATAACACAATTATATTTCACAAATTTTTGAAAGAAGGTGTATTCATTGTGGGGAGAAAAACAAAACAAAATAAAAATGGAAAAACAAAAAACTCCTTCCAGGCAGCTCTGAGGGTTAGAAGGCAGAAGGGAGGGCAAAGTTTCTCAGGAATTATAGATAACATAACAGCAAGTAAAATGTTGCTTAAAGTTTATAACAAAATAAAATATTATTCCTAGACTGTATCCAGACTATCAATCATTGTTTTGGATTTCTATTTATTATATGTGTCTTTTTAAAACTTGTGTTTTCCTCTAATGGAAAGCATCATCTCTGAATGATAGAATTAATGATGAAATAGCTCAATGAAAGAATGTTCTAGAATCATAAGAGAAAAATGGTAGTAGTTACCCATGTTTCTGATTTTCCTAAAATTGAAGATCGGGCATGTCTTTTAGGAGGCAAGTGTGTTTGCTTTGGACTTGAGGAGAGTGTCCAACTGACTCTTGCTCTTTAGCACTTCCTACTGTCAGGTTCACAGACAAGTGTTGAACAACAATCTTCAAGCAAACCGTATGTTCAGTTCTCAGAGCCAAAAGACAAGATATTATAGCCTAAGACTGCCAAAAAAGGGAAGGTCAGGACAAATTAGAAAGAGACAGCAGCCAGACTCAGAGTAGTTTAGTTTGATCCAGTGCTTTAACCTCCATGTGAAAAAGCCATCAAACTTACCTATGTGTAAAAGAATTGCTGTTCTATCTGCAGACAACTAAAGAAAATACTGGCATTTTAAACAGAAAGAGAAGAACCTGGCATTCATTCCATTAGTTTCTACCACATTTGTTATTAAGTATATCTTCTCTTTAAAATTTTAAATATTATATTTCTTCCAAGATTTGTTAAACTAGTCTTATTACTGCAACTCTCCTTTAAAAACTAATACAGAAAATTAAAGATGGCTTATTCCTGGGTTTCAGCTCAAGAAAAAAATTAAAGTGTTTTTTGCTTCTGTTGATATGTAAAAGTCAACTTCAGTAAGAAACTTTTGTTGATTTATTTTAAAGTTTCAAGCATATCTGCTGATAGGACTCAAGTTCAAGGTCTTTTGTGTTTAATAATTTGTCTCTGTTCTATTTATATATTACTAAGTTAAGTGGATATGTATATATACACACACACCCCTCTAGACAATCCAAGAGATACATAATAAAACTAGTCGGATTCACGCTCATTCTTGTTCTGAATACATTGTGTGTTTTCTTTAAAACCAAGCATGTTTACATGTAAATGCTATTATCGATGAACATATGCTACAGAAGTGTGAAGTAAATTCAGTAGATGATTTCTATTAGGAAAAAATATTCCTCCTAATTATGCACATATCCATGACCTCATTACTACTGTGCTTCTGTGGATGTGTCCATATTACAGGAAGCACAATTTCAGTTTGAAATAACTGGATCTTGTATTAGAAATATTAATGTTGAGATATAAGACCTTGGAGACTTGGGTGTAAACTGTTCTCTGAATCCCACAGCTGCTTTGGAAGTCATTAGAAAAAAAATAAGTAAGGAAAACTTCTATATGGCTCAGCAAATCTGCAATGATCTTATCTACAGTATTAACATAAGCCCCTCTTTTACTGATCCTTTGTCCTATGACTCAGGAAATTAACATAAATATCTATGGTACAAAAAGGGAATTTATGCTATGGGAATAAATTCAAAGAGGCAAATAAGATTTCCTGATGCAAATTTGGGGATTTCACAGACTTTACTTCAGGGACTTGGAGTCTTAATGGAAAAAGAAGAAAACTTTATTTTGTAGCTTTCCGTGGCTCTTTTCCCCTTCCCTTTTTCTTCATTTCTAGATTTCAGAGGTAATGTCATTGCTATTGATAAATCCCAAGAATAAGAAAGGAAGAGAAACCACAGCAAAACCAGTCTGTAAATTTGGGAAAGTCTCTGATCCTCCTCCAATTTTTGTTTGTTATCATTTTTTGGATTTTGTTTTGTGAATACATGGCTCGTTTCTTTTCCTATTGATGTTAAGAGTTAAGACAATCACAATTTATTCCTTCTCTCGGTAAACAATTTCCCCTGTGGAAGATTTAGTCTTCTCTACCATATTCATTTAATATTCATTCTGAATTGAGAAAAAAATAAAAGCCATAACATATTGACATCAAAAAAGGGCAAGAGTATAAAAGAATAAAATGATTTGGCTGGTAGGAAAGTAGCTAGACTGTGGTCACCCCGATTGCTTTGGCAGGAGAAGGGACTATTTCTCTTCTGGGTGCCAAGTGCAGTGGGCCACGACTGTGTGCAATGTGTCACTATGGCCTAACCTCTGAGTGCTGCTTACGTTCTTTTGTGCAGCACGGCGTTTTCTCTTCATCCCTTAGCACTAAACAATTCCAGTTCTCTGGCATCTGTGTTTCCATTTGCAAAATTGTGTAACTCTATCTAAAGGCCGTCTTTCCAAGGCTTTGTCTTGCTGTGTGGTGCAAGGATAAAAGAAAATTCACATCAGGAAGCCAAAAAGAAAAAAAAATAGTTTGAGTTAACAGCTGAAGTAAAAATAGTCCTCAGGGTGAGCTCGCACAAGAGTCTATTTTGTGAAACAACGTGGAGGCATTTTGTATGTTTGCAACTCCACAGTAGACCGGTGTGCAATGATTTTGTAGTTGGAGGCACAAATATGTTCTCCCCAATACTCAGTGGTATCATAGGCATGCATTCCTAAAGGCTACGTGGAAACAAGTGATCATACATATTTTCAGTGGCTATCAACTATTGACAAGTCTGTTATACAGAGGAGCACAATTTTCATTATAACACCCTATATTGAATCACTAGACATTGACAAGAGGCTTCTCTTTTGACATCAGGATCAAAAGTGTCTCTTCTGGAGGGGAGTGTTGGAGTCATAAAATCAATAGAAGTTAATATTTAGCACTATGCAAATAAAATATCCCATGATTGGGCTCTCTTTGGTGAGAGGATAATTAATATACTTAAGATTATTTCTGAAATTGAATCTCTCATCCCATTTTACTATTGAGACAGATAGTTGTTACTGAATAGACTGGTTCAGATGCATAAGGCCTCAGTGGGGAAAGAATTGCTATTAGCGATCTCTTAAGTATTTCCTCTCCTCTGTGAGTTATTCAGATCATGTGCTTCTCCTTTCTTAAGGTATTGCCTTTCAACCATTTGGGTGTTCACATATTTGCAGAGAAACGGAAAGAAAGTGAAACTATAGGGTCATGTCGTAATTAAACATGTTAACACTGAAGGAAGTAGAAAATGGGGAGCTAACATAAACTTTTGTATTATTTATCAGTTTCATATTTGTACTATTTGTAGGAAGGTAATTGGAATTTAATGATTTCACTATGAAATTTCTTGATAAATATGTACACAAAGGAGCTTTGTCCCTTATGCAGATCAAGTTAAAATTCTGATCAAATGCCCCCCCCCCATATTTCCAATTCCTTAGAAAATATATTTGTGAGCAGTGGTAATAACCCATCAGTGAAATGGGAAGTAGGTAAGGTTGTATAATTAAAAGACAATATGAGTCATGTGCTATGGCACACACCTGTAATCCCAGTGACACTGGAGGCTGAGGCAGGATGATTGTGAGTTTGAGGCCAGAGGCAATCTGTGTAGCTTAGTGAGAACTTGTCTCAAAATAAGAAAAAAAAAGGAGGACCTGAGGGGTCCTTAATGGTAGAACACTTGAATAATGTGTGTGAGGTCCTGGGTTCAACCCCTGAGTACTGGAAAAAAAAAAGACTACATGAATAATACTTTCTAAAAAAAGTATAAAATAATATTTTTATGATAAGTAAAATAACTTTGTTACAGATACTATATTACATACATACTGGTTTTCAAGTTATCATAACTATTTGAATTTAGTTGACTATAGATTTTGGTAATGGGCTCATCTTCTGAAACTTTTGCTATAAAATGACCTAAAAAGACATGCCCTTTGTACAAATAATATATGCTAATATTTTTAAAAGGAGAATGAAAGCTATGCCTTCCTTTTGCTGAATTCTCAAAAACATTATAACATTATCTTTACATATGAATTTGGGCATACGTTAATTATTGAACGAATAATAGTGTCCAACAATAATATTGAAAAGTTCACAAGACATTTTGAAAACACATGAAAGAGGCCCAGAAAATGTAGAAGCCATAATTTAGCACTATATGAATAAAATATCCCACAGTTGGGCTCTCCTTCCTACAACTTATTGATCAGCTGAGTTTCTCCCTTTACTTCCTTCTTCTGTTTTCACTTCTCTCAATGGTTATCTGTTACCAGAAATTATCTTTCTAATTCAATAAAAAATAGTTAAAATTACCATCCAGTTGAATCTACCAGTTACTACTGTGCAGCATGTGTATCTAGGAACTCAGCTTTATAGTAAAAGAAAAATTATCAGAGAGAGAGACAAAGACAGAGATAGAGACACCGAATCTATGTTTTACACTTACTTCTCTCTGTTTATATTAGGCTTACTGCTTAGTTCTCATTTACTAGTAGTTAGGCCATGTGATTGTTTTGTGTTTCTGCATCTCAGATGTGGCCTTATTCTATTCTAGTCCTATTCTGATCTGTTCTTTGTGAAGAACACCACAGAACAACATTTTATGAGACCCCTGTTGTTGAAATAGTAAAAAATAATAATGATAATTTAGAACTGACTGGTGAAGTTCATGGCTTGTGCAAGAATGCTTTTCACTTTAGAAAATCAAAGAACCCGTAACACCTATGCCTGGTAAAGCTTTGTGAAAGACAATCTTATCTCAGTTCTAAGTGGGAGATAAAAAGTTCATAAAATTTAGTGTTAGAATTCCTACTTTACCAGATATTCATCTTTATACCATCTTTCCATATTCAACTCTTAAAATTTAGAAGGAAATTGGTGGAGAATTAAATGATTTATAGGAGTCCTAAAAGCAGAGTCAGTCCACATCCTAATTCAGAAGATACTTGGCTCTTAGAAAAGATCAGTGAATATTTTATGAAGAGATGAATTTACTCAGTCATTTATTCCAGAAAGAATTACTGAGCCTTTACAATATACTTAGCATTATTCCTCTTAACTGGAGATGATAGTGGCAAACAGTTAGACATTCTGTCCACATGGAACTTTGCTTCTTTTTTTTATTGGAAATTTTTAATGTACAACTTAATGGGTTTCATTCTGACATATATTTCATTGTGATGCATTTCATTGTACATTGCTCACATAACTTCTCCCTTACCCTCTCATGACCCTCCTCCCCTAACCTCACTCCCCCACCAATGATCTCCTTTCTATTTGCATGTCTTTTTGTGGGAATATTTATCTATATACATGCACCCCAATTTTGATTTAAGTCCAAAATTTTTTCTATAGTGATCTATCTTTTTACATCCTCAGCAGTATTACATGAGCAATCTAGTCCATTTGCATTATTGCCATCATTTGGTATTAGTGGTATTATTATTATTATTTCCCATACTAATAAAGTTGTGCTCTTTACATTCAGGTTGACCTCTCCCTACTTCCTCCTCCTTATTGGCCCTCCTCCCCCTCATCGCTTCCTTTTGCTAGATCCTTCCCTCCTTCTTTCCCCTCCTTAATTTGTCCTTTCTATGCTAAGTTTTTAAATAAGCTTTTTATTATGTTCCAATTTATGTATAGGATTTTTTCCTTCTTTTAAGTTTGATTCAGCTGCCACATACGAGTGAGAACATATGATATTTCTCTTTTGGGGGTTGTGTTTGTTCACTTAAGATAATTTTCTCCAATTCTATCCATTTTGCTGCAGATGACATTTCATTTTTTTGATTGCTGAGTAGTATTCCATTGTGTATATGTATCAGAATTTTTTTATCCATTCTTCTGTTGATGGGCACTTTGGTTGATTCCATATCCTTGCTATTGTGAAAAGTGCTGCATTGAACATGGAGATGCAGGTGTCTCTGTGGTATGATGACTCATTTCCCTTTGGGTATATTCCCAATAGTGTTATAGCTGGGTCGTATGATAGATCTATTTTTAGTTTTCTGAAGTATCTCCATATTGATTTCCAAAATGGTTGAACCAATTTACAACTCCGCCAGCAGTGTAAGAGGGTTCCCTTTTCTCTGAAACCATAAAACAACAATCTAGTCTGCTTAGATTCTGTATCCTTGCAGTTATTACTTCAAATAAAGGCAGAAAGAACAACTATCTGATTGGGATGTGATAAGTTGTTAACAATAAATACATCAGAAGAAACAATTGAAGTATTTACTACCTCTGTGGAATTTATTGTCTCAAGAGATTATATGATTTCTTGTTCTACTCTTTGTAAAGATTATGGGAATCATGGAATTATATATTAGTGCTACTTTGACTTTTGATGTTTTATGAGGCTGACACATTTTTAACCTTGTTTCAAACATTTGAAAACCATCCAGGGGAAAAATGACATCGTGATACACAGAGATGGGGAAAGCCAGGGGCAAGTTAACATATTTATTTATTTCAAGATCTCTGTGAATTAAATGTTATTTATATTTTCCAAAGGAAAATAGAGACTCACAGGAGTTTAAATTACCTGTTTGAGCTTACAAGCTAGTAATTGGCAAAGGCATCATTTGAAGGCTGGGAACATTGTTTGCTCTGCAGCAGCTTGATCTTTGCAAATGTGTTTAAAAGAGACAGCAGTACATACGTTTGAACAAATTGGAGAAACTTCATTCTTTGATTTGAGCACATTAAGCATTCCATTACTGTTATTAAAGCCTTTTCACCTAGTTGCTGGACTTTTATTTTTTGGAAGACCAGAAATATATGTAGCTAGCGAAGGAGTTCACCAGTGGGATGAAACTTGAGATAATTCTAGAAGACACATGCCTAAAATTCTCCCTATTTCTGTCATAAGTGACACATCAGCATGAGAAGTTTTTAGGATTTCTTTTTCAGACAAATACTTAAGAAGTTTAAGAAGTGAGACTAGAAGAGGATGTTAGGAAAAGAACACAACGTCTCCTGTCCCCGAATCTAAGGCTGGCTTTCATGAGCTTTTTAAATTTCAAAAAAGTTTATCATTGAGTCATGGAAAATTAAGATACTCTAAGACACATACATACTTCTAATTTATGAGCAAATACAGCCCTGTTCTCATTTACATGAACTGCAAATTTAAGTTCCCAGACTCTGAGCAGAGTTGACAAAATGTTCAGATAGAGATCCCACCAAGTTAATCCGAGGCACATTTCTGTGAAGGCCTTGCTCTAGCATACAGGGGAGCCACTGCAATCCTAACATAGGCACATGTGAAATCTAAGCTAGAAAATTAGGTCCAAAAACAATCACTTATCTGGCAACACAGTGCAATATAGATAAGAGAGTGAAAGGAAACATTATGTCTGTCCCTGGTTGTCATACCAATTGTAGCTTAACTTGTACTAAGGTGTTTACTGTCTATGAGTCTAGATCTTTTTGTGTACTATGAAGGCATGGTGTCACTATCCATCCCAGCTGTAATTTTCCAAGTTACTCTGCATCTTAGGTATCCTCCAGAAATGTAACAGGACACACATGGAGTGGCATGTACATTCTTAGTGATTGCCTTTCTAAGTTTATTGAGCTCTCTGGTTTAAGACCTTGGGATGATCTGTCACCTTTGTGCTTGTTCTTTTTCAGGACTACCTGGGAGCTTGCATTGTCCTCACTGCATCTCTTGCATCCATTAGCGGGTCTTCCAACTCTGGATTGGTGGGCTTGGGCCTTCTGTATGCACTGACGGTAGGTGTGGATGAAAGGAGCTTTCTTTCCATGCAGTGCTGAAGGAATTTTCTGTAGTTCCTTCCTTCTACGGTCTTATTCGTGGGCATTAGAGGAAAACTTTGAAAATCATAACAGCATGACATTTTGCAAATAGTAGTCGATTTGGGACCAAACCTAACATTTCAAGACAGTTTGGGTTCATTTCTGACATGGTAAGCTGATTTTATAAAATCTTTCAAATCCCACAGTCAGAGTATTCCCAAGGTTGTCTGAAATCCCTGTCCTGAATTGTCACAACCCAGGTGAGGACACTAAAATGAGTGTGAAAATAAATGGGATATTTGGAAACAGAAGTGGATCCAGCTACCCATTGTGCAAGGAAATCACAGGACAGTGCATGAAATAGTACCATGGGATGAACTTGGAATAAGCACAGATACCTTCCTTACTGATCTATCCCACATTCTCCCTGATCCCATTTACCTGCAGCATTTATGAACTGCATCACATGATGTGCACAGCTGTGTAAGCCATCCTATTCTAAAATACAGAGCAAATATGAAAATTTCATACTTTAATTTTAAATGTGTTAATTTTTATCATCTGACACAGATAACCAATTATTTGAATTGGGTTGTGAGAAACTTGGCTGACCTGGAGGTTCAGATGGGTGCTGTGAAGAAAGTGAACAGTTTCTTGACTATGGAGTCTGAGAACTATGAAGGCACCATGGGTATTGTTGTGAATATTATTTTGTTTCTCTTAATATTTATTATAAACAAATACTATTTGTGTGCCAGGCACATTGTTTTTGCTTTTGTTTTTCTACTTCAATGTCCTGAGAATCCTTTCTCATCTTGGTTTTGATGATTATTATAGACACAGCTCTGTTTAAGCCTGAAAAGTCCTAGAGAAAATTAGACTCCTACTGTTGTTGTTGTTAGGTGCCGTCAATCAGTGTCCGACTCATAGCAACCCTACATACAACAGGCAAAACACTATTGTCAGTACTTCTCTGCTATCCATAGGGTTTTAAATGGCTGATTGATTTTGGGGAGTGGGTTGCCAGGTCCTTTTCCCAAGCCTACAGCACCTGGTGTTCGCAGGCGGTCTCCCATCCAAGTACTAACCAGGCCTGACCCTGCTTAGCTTCTAAGATCTGACAGGATTAGATGCCACAGTGCTATGGCTGCAGGCAGACTCCTACTAGACATTATTTAATGATATTTGAAGAAAGTTATAAAAGTATTTGGGCCTTATTACTTTAATTTACAACCTCCTTAACTTATTAACTTAAATATCAAGAAACTTGGTTCTTAACATACTAAATGAAATCCTCAAGTCTATTAGAATAATAAAACTGGCAGGATTCAATATTGGAAATAGAACAATCTTTACTAAATGCAAATCTTATACTTAAAATGCATTCTTTGCCTACATCCTTCAACAACTCCCTGGCTCTTCAAGAACAAAGTCCACTAGACTTTCCATGAGTGACTTTCCCACCTACCTCATCTGATTTCTTCTCATCTACCTGCACAACTTTTACTCTGGCCACACTTACATGCTATCCTTACCTTTTATCTTAGTACTTGTCTTATATGTATTTGGAACAAAATGTCTACCTCTCATCCTTTAAGATTCAAATCGGTGCTACCTCTTCTTACAGCCCTCCTGTACCACTTGGGTCCCCACCATCTGTGTTCCCAGGGGCCCTGTGTTTACCTCTACTTGGTGGCTCTCCATGTAGTACTGCAAGTGGCGATTAGCCATATGCCTCCCAAGGACACAGCAAGTACCTCAAGCTGTGCCTTTCATTTCCATATGCCCAGCACCTTGCACAGCACCTCTCACATTTTAAGCATTCAAATGTTTGATGATCAACTCATTAAACAACAACAACAAAAGTCAATTCATCAATGAACTGTCTCTACTAACTGTGAATAGAATTGAATGATGGAATGCTGAAGAGGCATGATAGTAGTTAATGCTCCAAAAACAAACACAATAAAAATTTTTAATGTTCTTAGCTGGGTTTGGTGGTGGGAGCCTGTAATGCCAGTGACTCAGGAAGTGGAGGCAGGAAGATTGGGAGTTTGAGGCCCGAGGCAGCCTGTATAATTTAGCATGACACTGACTCAAACTAAAAAATTTAAAAGGGGCTTGGGGTGCAGCCCAGTGGTAGAACACTTGCAAAGTATGTGCAAAGCCCTGGGTTCAACCCCTAAATAGCACTAAAATAAATTGATTAATTAATTAATTAATCTTAAGTAATAAAAATCTTTAAACTTCTTATTCAAAATGTGTTTGTTTTAAAACTGATTTAAAATTTAAAAATAAAAACTGCAACAGAGTTGATTCAATATTGCTTTAAGTTTAGGAAAAAATTACATATATTAAAAATTGTTACTAAAACTTTATATATTCTTATTTGAATGTGTGTATTTGTTTCTACATGTATCTCCATCTGCCTATTTTCTACCTATGTACTCGTTCCACCCTCCAGATCCTTCACAAGTGCCAGAACATTGGCCACAGGAAGGGGAGATCAAGATTCATGATCTATGTGTCAGATATGAAAATAATCTGAAGCCAGTTCTTAAACATGTCAAGGCTTACATCAAACCTGGGCAAAAGGTATGGACTTCCCCACCATTGATTTATTATATTCCTAACATTCTAATGGAGCCTCCCTCACCTCTTTATTCTTTAGACATCCGACGCAAGTAAGGATAGTCTCACTAGGCGCACATGATAATCCTGCCATGGTACAGGGGTTTAGCTCAGTTGGTAAAGCGCTTCTTTGTGTTTTCTGAGGCCCTAGGTTCAATCTCCAGTACTGCAAAAATGGGAGAAGGACCTGGTAGCCCACTCTTAAAATAATCTTGAAGCAATCAGGCACTGAAAACCCTAAGAATAGCAAAGAGGCACTGAAAGTGCCGGGCCTGGCACAATGTCGAGAGTGTTTCATTCTGCTGTTATATATAGGGTCGCTATGAGTCAGACCTAAATTGACAGCACCTAATAATAACAGGGAGAAAAGGGAGAAATGAGATCAGAGCACAATACATGTTCTCTAGATCATATTGCTATTCATTAGTCTCCCACGAAAATTAGAAAACTCAACAACAGGTGTGTTGTTTGAAATTTCTGGCTTCTGCCTCATGGCCATAGCAGATATTTCCTTGGGAATCTTTGCTTTCATTCTAACTTAGCCCCCAGATGATTTCTTTTAGTTATTGTAGGAAGAACAAGTGTGCAGAAAAGAAATGGACTCATTCTGCTTTTTCTTATAAACTCATCATTTCTAAGATAAAATGGGATAGTTATTTATAGGTCTAACAATATACTAAATGAAAAAATTAAGCCATGAAGGAAAAAGAGGATTCGGTCATAGAGGATTTAGTGATAACTTCATGTTTTATTTTAATAATAATAGTTCATAAGATCTAAGAAGAGAATTGGATTATAACATAAATATTTATTTATTTGTTTGTTTATTTATTTATGTGGTACTGGGGGTTGAACCCAGGGCCTTGTGCTTGCATGCTCTGCAAGTATTGGATCACTGAACTTCACCCTCAACCCATTTTTTTACTTTTTGAGACAAGGGCTCGATAAATTATGCAGACTCCCTCTAGTCTTAAACGAGTGATCCTCCTGCCTCTGCCTCCCAAGTTGTGGAGATTACAGGCATGCGCCACCATGCCCAGCTTGGGTTATAACTATTTAAATAGAATTGTACTTTTATGATGATATCTTGTCTAAGATAAAAATACTTTGGTCCATTTTCTGTCCTTTGTCCAAGTCCTCTTCTCCTGAATGACAGTTGCTTTTTCAGGTGGGCATCTGTGGTCGCACTGGCAGTGGGAAGTCATCCTTGTCGCTGGCTTTCTTCAGAATGGTTGATATCTTTGATGGTGAGTAGTTAGCAAAAATTTTTAATCAGCCATGTGATGTTTCCCTTTCAAAAATCATAAAACAACATCAATTTACCTAATTCTGCAAAATTAAGAGTCAAATATTTATAAGGACTTTGTGTCCTGCACATTGGTTCAAGGCAAGTATCCCAAATAAACAGCCCAAAGATAAAGAAAGAACATAGAATTAGGAAAATAAAATGATAAAACTCAAGTTTATAGATTTCTGCTGAAGAGTTCTAATAAATGAACAAGGCTATCCACTTTGAGAAGCAGTAGATGTAGGTGACATTTCAAGAGGAAAGAAAAGGGAAAGCTGCTTTGCTTTCCTCAGGCTAAAAAATATATCTTTTTCTGTCACAGGAAAAAATTATAAGGAAATAAGTAATCTTTATTTTAAAATTTTATTTCATGACTCTTATCATCATCTCCCTAATAACATGGTTTAATGACACTGAATATCTTGTGAGGAGGCAACGTTTGGTGTAAAAAGGCTAACCTCTTGTCAGTCTATACAGAAATATTTATTTATCCTCAGCAAGAGCAGAGAAATAATCTAATCTTTGTTTTAGAAAAAATGTCACATTATTTAGTCTATCAAGTACATAAATAGGCCAATGCATACACCATCTTGAATGAAAGGGGATAACAGCAATGAACTTGACCTCACAGCTCAATAAGGGGCTTGTTATTATTATCTGTGATGATTATGATGATGAATGTAGTACTTGGAATTTTTACTGTTCTTAAAAGTTTATGTTACTTAATATATTTTAATTTATTTAATTTCACCTACATGATAGCTCTTTGATATAAAAAGGTCAGTTTATGAACAACACAGTTCAGTTGTGGTAATTGGAATTGAGGGAGCATAACAAGGTAAGCATCTAAGCACCCACCACTGAGTTTGCAGCTGGCTCTTTCCATGGCTGTTAATAATACAGAGATCCTTTCTGGACTTTCTGTGGCATTTGTTTTAAGGAAATTACATGCTTCAAAGAAAATTGCCTGATGTGATGCTTTTCATTAAAAAACTGTGATTATGACTGATCATATTAGGTTAGCCTGCTCCTCCTTCATCTGAAAATACAATTCCAGGCCCTGTGTTGACTACCACTGACTAGTTCCTTTTTCAGTAGCATTAGGCTATTAATATTTTAATAGATAATATGTTATTCCTGTAAGACATGGTTTAAGCCAGCACCCTTGCCTGCCTTGAACCTAAATCTGCTTGGTAAATGGTCTGTGGCTGCCATTCTGAGCTTGGCATATTTATCTCACAGGGCAATATTGGCCTTTCACAAAAGTAAGATGATGAAATTAATCTCTCACATTGAGGAAAGAATATCAATATAGCAAAACTCCCTAAGCCTACATACAATATGGGGAACTTTAGTAAAATTTGACATCTATATTACAGAATTTGCCTTCCTGTTTGTAGTGCATTGTACTATTCAATCAATCCAGGAGTGAATGTCAGACAAAAATCTTTGTCTTTTTGTGAGTCTAACTTTTGTCATGGTGATAAGTACCTGAGAGAAACAGTTTAATGGAAGAAAGATTTATTGTGGCTCATGGTTCCAGAGGTTTCAGCCCATGCTTTGGCCTGAGGTGAGGCAGAACATCATTGGCAGCAGGAACACATGGTGGGAAAGGCTGTGCACCTCAGGGCTGCCAGGAAACAGGACAGAAAGGAGCCAGGGACAAGATGTACCCTTCAAAGGTGTGCCCCAGTGACCTACTTCCTCCAGCGAGGCCCCACATCCTAGTTTCTACCACCTCCCAATAATCCCATCTACTTATGAATCCAGCAGTGGACTAATCCATTGATTAGGTCAGAGCCCTCATGATGCAATTGCCTCTCAATAATTGGATCCACTAACTGGGAACCAAGCCTTCAACACACAAGCCTTTGGGGGACATTTCATATCCAAACTGTAACAGTCTTCAAGGAACTGTATTATAGTTAGGGGAGAGGCAATTAAAAATAAGTGAATATAAGCCGGGCGTGGTGGTGCGACTCAGGAGGCAGAGGCAGGAGGATCACAAGGTGGAGACCAGAGGCAGTCTGCGTAATTTAGTGAGACCCTGTCTCAAAAAAGTAAAAAAATGGCTGTGGGTGCAGCTCAGTGGTACTGCACTTGCAAAGCATGCATGTGTGAAGCCCTGGGTTCAGCCCTCAGTACCACAAATAAATAAATATATATATATATATATATTATATAATATATATATATATATATATATATGTATAGTCAGGTTCTAATAAATATGAAGCAAAATGAACCAGGGAGGGAGGATAAAGGAATGTAGAAGAAAGAGGACCAAGGAAGGGTAAATTACCTTAGACTTATGTGACCATATAAGCTGACAAAAGCCTGAAAAATACTGTAGGAAAGTTATACACAAAAAGCAAAGAATCACAAAAATGTATATTTTCATAGAGATACATAATGCTGTTTTTCATATTTAGATGGAAAGCTTTAGATTCTGAATTTCAACTCAAACTAAGGAAATTTATTTATTTATTTATTTATTTATTTATTTATTTATTTATTTATTTTAGCAGTGCTAGGGATCAAACTCAGGGCCTTGTGGAAAAAACTTTTAATTTGTAAATGAACCAAAATTGTACTCGTGTATTTGCTACATGCCTGTACCTTTTATTTCTCCTTAACAGGAAAGATTGTCATTGATGGGATAGACATTTCTAAACTGCCTCTGCACACACTGCGTTCTAGACTTTCGATCATTCTGCAGGATCCAGTATTATTCAGTGGTTCTATTAGGTATGTGACATAGTGAGCAAAAATCTATGTGCCTCAGAATTTACCCTTTGGCTCACAGGAGGGTTTTGCTCTGAGAAGTATTTTTTATGTAGGCATAAAATAACATTATCAAGGTGAGAAAAATCAAATGTCCAACACTGTCCAAAAAGTGGATTGGTAAATCCTAGAGTTGATAAATTAATGTATAGAGACCAATCTCTTGTGTTTCCAAGAGCTTTCTCTTTCAGTCTGAGTCTATAAAATCCACTTATTCCTTGGCACTTGTAAGCAGTGATTCTTGGCAGATATTTCTGAGGCGTTCTACCCTACAGACATCCTGCCTAACTCCTGTGTCAGGCCCAGCCTCAGTACATATTCTGAGTTTGATCACTGTTTTTACTTATCTCCCCAGCCCTCATAACTTCACCTTCAGCCCAAATTTCTTTGATGAAGCTGTGATAAGTTTCAGTATGCCTGGTTTGTGGTTTCCCACAAAGAGAGTGAGAATGTGAGAGAGGAAGGAAGATGAGAGAGAGAGAAACAGAGAGAGAAGGGGGAGGGAGGGGGAGAGATGGAGATATCTATTATGGACTAGGTGATTTAAATGTACTTTCTGATAAATTTTCTAAATATTGCTCTGGGATACATATTACTATCCCCATTTTACAGATGAGTATTTTGAAACCCAAAGCAGTTGTAACTTGCCAAAGATAGAACACCTAGTAAGTGGTAGAACCACAATTCCAGCTGAAGTTTGTCTCAGTCCAGTGTTCACTTTGGAATCCTCTACCAGATCAAACCTCTTGTCTCTCATCTCACCCACCTTTTTCTCACTCTTACTCTCTACTTCCATCTACTTAATGACAAAGAAATGATTTCCCCCTTCATTTAATAATTACTTTTTATCTTGAACAGAAGAATATATGTAAGATTACTCAATATGCACCTGTGAAGTTACGTTGATTAAAAGTTTTGGATGTTGGACTGGGGATGTCACTGAGTGGTAGAATGTTTGGATGAGTCCCTGGGTTTGATCCCAAGCTCTGAAAAGAAAAAGTTCTGGATGTAACAATTTATTTAGCATTTTATAATCAATTTATGTCTCAGAGTATATTTACTGTGAATACCACTATTATTTATTATTATTATTCATAGTATACCTACTATGAATACCACTAATATTGTGAGACATTATTCAGGTTATGCTAAGCATAATATGGAGTGGATGGATTCAAGTGATGATACTGATCATATTTTATCAGGTATATAAACTTATCTCATGATATCATTAAAAATTTTTGATAACATTAAGATTACTCATTCATTCATTCATTAAGCAGGAGTTCAGTGTTTGCTCTGTTCTGAGCATTGTTCTAGGTGCTGAATATGCAGCAGTAATCAAAACACATGGAACTTACATTGTAAGGAAAGAAAAAATGATAAGCAAATACACATAAAAGTTCCCCTACTTTTATATATTTACTCATTAATTGATTTTTCCTTACAGATTTAATTTAGATCCAGAGTGCAAATGCACAGATGACAGACTCTGGGAGGCTTTGGAAATTGCCCAGCTGAAGAATATGGTCAAGTCTCTACCAGGAGGTCTAGGTATATTTTCCAAACAGTACATTTACTTATTACATATGCAACTAACGCTACATATCTCTATCTACATTTCATGGCAGAGTCACATAATTCTAGCGTTAGTCCTTTTATACTTAATCTACTAAAGGTCATTAGGACATTTTGAGATACTAATGGTTTTGCAGGGAGTGCAAAAGAATGCACATTAAAACAAATTCTGTTCCATGTGAGCATACCAAAATATTCCAATTAGTACATTTATCTCTTCATTCTTCTTACTGTTGGTTGGTGCAGGTCACTTTAACCATCAGTTCAGGTGACCTACAGGATCACTTAGCCTCAGGAAATAGATAAGAAAACTTCAGAGACTGTTAGATTTGAAAGTCCTTGTTACCATTTAGGAGAAGGTCATTTCTCTACATTGTTGATGTTGTTGTTGTTGGGTGCCACTGAGTCAGTATCTGACTCATAGCAACCCTATATACGACAGGGGAAACATTATTGTCTGTGCTTCTCTGCTGTTCATAGGGTTTTCAATGGCAGATTGATTTTGGGGAGTGGGTTGCCGGGTCCGTCTCCCAAGCCTACAGCACCTGGTGTTCCCAGACAGTCTCCCATCCAAGTACTAACCAGGTCTGACCCTGCTTTGCTTCTGAGATCTGATGGGATCCGATGCCACAGGGCTTATGGCAGCAGGCCTTCTCTACGTTAGTAGTCATCATCTTTGCAGCCAGGGGTACACATTCTTTTATTTATATCCCATTATTTTCTTCTTATTTGAAGACACTATTATGTTTTATGTTGTTACAATGTAAGTTTTAGATATTTGTGTAAAAAATAATAATTAGCGATAAAAATCCAGTCCCAGAAACAGTACATTTTCTGATAAATAAATAATTACAAAAATGAATGAATAACATGTTAATGAAACAATGGAGAATTTGTATGGTCTTTAATTCATAAAACTTAACATCTATAGTTTTGGACTTTTGCTTCCTTAAAATCTGAACTCACTTAAGAAAACAATAGGGAAAATAATACTCTAATTTTAATACATAATATGTAGCTGCCAAATTGTGTTGGTTTGGCATCTCATTTTAAAAGTATCAACCCACAAAAGAAAACCATGTGTATTTGTCAGCTTATTTGGAAAAGGGGGCCTACTCAAAAAGCAATACAGTTTATGATTTCAATTAAGTCCCAAATAGAAGCAAACCACAAACAAAAATTAACGCAGCCTGTCTTTAAGGAAAGTTTTATTGACCTTGCTAGTGTCAGGCTCCAGAACTCTACATGAACTTTCCAGTAATAATTTTTGATATCTCCTATGGAGAGTCCTTGGGAGAAGGACCTGGCAACCCCCTCCCCCCAAAAAAATCAATCTGCCATTGAAAACCCTATGAACAGCAGAGAAGCACTGACAATAGTGTTTCCCCTGTTGTACAGAGGGTCACTATGAGTCGGATACCGACTCGACGGCACCTAACAACAACAGCAACATGGAGAGTCCAGGGCTGGGATTTGGCTCAGTTGGTAGAGTACTACGCTGCAGTCTCTGAAGTCCCAAGTTCAATTCCCAGCACCCCAAAAATGGGAGAAGGGCCTGGCAATCCACTCCCAAGGTAATCCCGAACCAGTCAGCCATTAAAAACCCTGTGAGGGTCGCTATGAGTTGGATACCCACTCGACTTGACAGCACCTACAACAACATGGAGAGTCCAATAGGTCTTCTTGAGACATTGATACATATAAACCTTTCTCTTTGACATTTAGAGACTCATCCACCCTACTATTAATATTTGAAAAGACAATCACATTTTTATAATCCTCTTCACTACCATGAGAGCTGCATGCACCTTTTCTGAACTGTAGTCATAGTTTGGGGATTATGATACAGGGTAAGCTACAAGAGGTTGTATTTACACTATGGAACTTAGAGAACATTGTGCCAATCATCTTAATAAAGATTACACCAATTGCTTAATGAGGATCTAGTTCAGGCCAACTCTAGTGAAGAGAATCCATCATTTCCAGCATCTTTCTTATTATTATGAAAATTAAAATTTGAAGAACAAATGCATAACTCCCAATTATGAGAATTTATAAGAATTTGATATAGAGAGAATATAATCAGTAAAAATTTCCCTCAGAGTTTTACTAAGAAGTGTTTGAATTCCAATAAAAGAGATATTTTGACAATAGACTATATCCTAAATTCATAATAGTTTATGAAATGTGGACAGGAACAAAAAAGAGAAGCATAATGAGGACATCCTTCATTTATCTTTACAATATTTTATTCAGCTACTATGTCAGATACCATAGTACAGGAAATCCATTGATGAACTAAAAGAAACTCAGTCACTGTCCACTTGGAGCTTACAGGTTAATGGGAGGGTATAGTGGAAAGAGAACGGGAATTGGCATTAGGAATATTCTATTTCTTATCAAGCTGTACTACATATTAGCTAAATGTGACCTTGGGCAAGCTGCTTCATCTCTCTGGACCGCAGATAATTATATTAAACAATCTTCTGGGAGAATTATACTCAATAATTAAATAATTTCCAAGGTCTTCAGGTCTCCCAAATACTTACCAATATTTTATATCTTACTCTCAGGAGGTAATTCACCATGTGTTGTCAGAAACAGAATGAACTAGCATCATCTCATTTCCCCAGAGTTCCACCTTTTTTCATAGTAGGAAATCCTTGCAACAGTGCACAGTGATATCCAGTGTGCTATTACCCAGGAATGTGTTTTTCATGGATTTGCACCAGGAAAATGTTAACAGCAATTCTTTATTGAAATCCTTGCCGCTGTTTCTCTGCTTTAGATGCAGTTGTCACTGAAGGTGGGGAGAATTTTAGCGTTGGACAGAGACAGCTGTTTTGCCTTGCCAGGGCCTTTGTGCGCAAAAGCAGCATTCTCATTATGGACGAAGCAACAGCTTCCATTGACATGGCTACCGTGAGTGCCTCTCTAAGCTTTGAAAATGGATGAAATGTGCATGAAAATTATAATATATCTTTTCTTGAATGTGTTCTGAATCCTCAGTACTATTGTTTAAGTGACTCCTCAATCATCTCTTTGCTTTGCTTAAAACATTGAGAGTTAAAATAAACGAGAGACCATATGTGCATTAAAGGAGTTTCTAGTACCAATGAATATAAAGTAAATTTGCCTTTGCTTTCTTTCCTTTTCTTAGCACTTTATTTTGATATAATTTCAGACTTGCTGAAATGTTATAAAGGAAGGACAAATAATTTGGGTATATCTTTTATCCAGATTCCCACTTATTTTATTTTCTTATTTGCTGATTAATTTTTAATTGACACATAATAATGGTGTATATGTGTGGGGCACAATGTAATATTTGATCAATGTATACATTGTAGAAAGATTGATTCAAGTCTGAATATACCCATAACCTTAGCAATTCATTATGTTTTGTAGTAAGAATATTAAAAGTCTAGCTTAATAATTATGAAATTAGCTCAGTTGGTAGAGTGCTGCTCTGCACTTTTTGAGAACCTAGGTTTGATCTCCAGCACTGCAAAAATGGGAGAAAGATGCCACAGTCCACTCCCCAAAACAGTCCCAAAGCAATCAGCTTGAAAACCCTATGAGAGTCACTATGAGTTAGACCAAACTGGATGGCACCCAAAAACAACAATAACATGATACATTACTGATTGTGATGACCATGCAAAGCAATGGATCACTACAACTTATGGCTATTATCAAAAAGGCAAGAGATAATAAGTTTTGGTGAGGATGTAGAGATAAGAGGTCCCTTGGTGGTAACGTGGTGGTTACTGGTGGTAACGTAAATTAGTAAATCTTTGGGGAAAGCATTATGTATGATCTATTATATGACCCAGTAATCCCACTACTGGAAATATATATCATATAATATAGATAATATATATAAATATCTTCAAATGAATTGAAATCCATATGTCAAAGAGACATCTGCACTTCAATGGCCATTTCAACATTGTTCACAATAGCCAAGATACAAATACAACATGAATACCCATCAACAGATGAGTGGTTAAAAAAATCTGAGATAGATAGATAGACAGATAGATTGATGATAAATAAGATTATGGAATACTATTCAGCCTTTAAAAAGAAGGAAATACTGTCATTTGAACAACATGGATGGAAATGGAGGACATTATACAAGTGAAATAAGCTGGTCACAGGCAGATAAAAACTGTATGTGCTCACTTATATATAGAATCAAAAAAGTTAATCTCATAGAAATAGAGTAGAAAGATTGTTACTATAAGTTGGAGGGTAGAGGAGAAGAGGAAAGGATATGGAAATTGAAGATGTTAATTGAAGGATACAACATTTTTGTCAGATTGGAAGAATGAATTTTAGTGACCTGTTGCACTGCATGGCACCATCACTTTCTCATACATTTTCAAAACAATATTATATCTAAGGCTCAGGTGATGAAAGTACTGCACTGTGTGAAAGAATTATGCCACGGAAGTTCTAAACTATAGGATTTAAATCTCAAGTAAATAGATTATTGATAACTAAAGCCATCCGTTTTCTAAAGCAATTGGAGAGAGATTTGCTAGGATTGATGTTGACTAGAATTAATAATGGTTTTCTCCATGTGTTCATGGGGAAAAACCAGAAACTTTGTCTTTAGAAAGAAGTTGCATCTCCATGTTCAATGCAGCGCTTTTCACAATAGCAAAGGTATGGAATATAATATCTTTGCCCTTCAACAGTGCCCTTCAACAGAAGAATGGATAAAAAAACTATGGTATATATACACAATGGAATACTATTCAGCAATCAAGAAAAATGAAATAGGGTCATTCGCAGCAAAATGGATGGAATTAGAGAAAATTATTTTAAGTGAACAAACACAAGATCAGAAAGAGAAACAACACATGTTCTCACTCATATGAGAGAGCTGACTCAA
>VMDO01011172.1:0-68105 GCA_007922755.1 Pedetes capensis
GGGGGGAGGGGGAAAACATAGGGGAGGGTAAGGGGTAACCTATATGAATAATGCTTATCAAATTGCATATATGAAAATTGTCACAACGAAAAGCATGTCAAAATGAATCACATTATGATGTACATTAAAAATTTCTAATAAAAAAAAAAAAAAGGAGAGAGTGGAAAAAATCCTGCCAACTGCTATGAAATCTGGAATAATGATGATGGCTGAGAGATGCTCCTTATATTACACAGTGTGGGAGTCACTAATACCCTTGTCAAGAGCATGCTCTTTGGAATTGTGAAAACCAAAATGTAATTGGAGTAGATTCAATAGAGAACAGGAAACTCCAGGGCTGGTTAACTCTTTTGAAGAATTTTAATATAAATGGACAGAAATATGGGGTATTCTTTAGAGAGGATGTGAGATTAAAATTTTTCTTTTTAAAGGGAAATACAATCACAAGATTATGCACTATTGAGACTAGGCTTATTATTTAAAAGAAATCTTGGTGGTATACAGGAGAGGGGATGACTTTAGAAAATCTTTCACTAGCAAGAGGGGATAAGCTTCATCAGAACAAAGGAAGAGTGGTCTATCGATAGGTATTAAGGATAGTTCATGCATTATAACTGAGAATAATGGGCTTAAATATGGACAGATCCAGAAGGTGGTAGATATGGAAGTTATGAAAAGTTGTAGAAGTTCTCCTTTGATTGCTTTACCCCTCAGAACTACCATGGTAAGCTGAGAACAGTAACAAGTGATGTGACAGGAGAAAGGAGAAAATGTGAAACACGCTTCAGAAAATAGGTTGATGAATTGACCAGAAAAATAGTTACCAGTAAACCTGAGGATTTATTTGAGGTTTGAGATCATAAATTTGAGTTAAATTAGCCTGTGTGTGCTTTCCTTCAATAATGTTTAGCTATTTGATTGTAGACATGGGAAAAGTGAGAGTGGGATTTAACCGGAGTTGGAGTTTTGCCAGTTGAATAAGAACATTCTTTAAAAGGGCAAATGAACTGAGGGTGTATGTTACACTGTGATTACAGTGAATCATGGTTATGAAATCTAAATGGATAAGGGGATAATCAGTGAATTGTAGTGACATTTGAGCTGAAGAATGGTGAAGAAGGGGTTCTATAAAGTATGAGTAGCATAAGAAAAAGTGATTTTGAGAAAATGGCACGTGTACAGTTGAGAAGAGGTGGAGAAGAGAATAAATATGAATCTTCAGGGATGAGGGTTTGTTTCCTGGAAATCACAGAGAGGTTGTTTGTTGTTGTTGTTGTTAGGTGCCGTTGAGTCGGTATCCGACTCATAGTGACCCTCGTAGGGTTTTCAATGGCTGACTGTTTTGGGATTGCATTGGGAGTGGATTGTCAGGCCCTTCTCCCATTTTTGCGGTGCTGGGAATTGAACTCCGGGGCAGCGCTCTACCCACTGAGCTAAATCCCAGCCCCTCACAGAGAGGTTAGTGAGTATTTATTTTCATGACATTTACTTTGATGTTTTTAGGGATTTTGTAGGGAGAAGAGAGTTCACCACCTGCAATACTCAAGTACCTCAGGAAATCAAAAGATGTATCAGGCAGTTATGTTAAGCAGTTTGAAGTTATTTTGTATGAGAGAGGTGAACTGTGCACAAGTAATTTGAAATCAGAGTAAAATTGATATGTGAAATAATGGAAGTATATCTAAAACACAAATGGGAGTTACCCAAAGAGTTACTCTCAGATGAGGGGTCTGGAAATTTGATTTGTAAAAGTGCCCTTCCAATGGACTTTGAAGGATGGGTAGGGTTTGAGTACGTGGATGGGAAAGAGGAAACATTTCACACAGTGGGGGAGTGTCAGCAAAGGCATAAGAGTAAGGAATCACAGAAAACCAGCAAGTAGTCCATTTTGGCTTCCATCGTGCAAAGGAGAGGGATGGAGGATCTGAGTAAGGGCAGTAAGAGAATTCTAATGCCAAGAAAAAGCTTCACCTTCTTAGGCATCAAGGCGTATGTCAAGAAGTAAGGGAACACCAAATATTTTTGAGAAAAACAAATGAAATGGTCAGATATAAGCTTCAGGAAGAGAGATTATGTAGCCTATGTCCAGTGGATGGAGGAGAAAGAGTCTTGGGAAAAGATGCCGGTTAGGAGATACTAAGATGGCACAGGCAGGGTGTAGTGTATATTTGTTTTACAATTTATAAACATCCATTATGGTTGATGCTGATAATGACAGTGACATTGAGAAAAGATGGGTGGGTACAAATTAATGAAACCTAATATAGATTTGAGCATTGGCTGGAAGTGCTATTGAGAGGAGGAGAGAATAAGGCCAAGAAAATGACTAATTTTTGACTTAAGCTGACCTAAATGAACATAATGTTGCAATATAAATAAAGGACACAGGAAGAAAAAGACTGAATGTGAGTGGGAAGGTTATCAGTTCACTTTTGGCATGCTGAGTTGGAGGTGTCAGCTAGCATCCAGATACAGTTATCCAGAAGGTAATTTGACATTTAAGACTGACACTTGGGCGTCATCAGTGTACTGCTGATGGTGGAAGTCATAAACCTGAGTAATAATGGCAAGGAAAGGGTGAGTGTGAGAGAGATGTGAGTAATGTCATTGGCCGAACCCTGTCCTACATTTACGTTGTGGAGGAGAAATCAAGGATTGAGGATAAGGTTAGTGAGAGCCAGCTAGAAAACAAGCCCTGCAGACTGTAATTTTACTAAATCCATGAGAGAGAAAAATAAATAAATAGCCAGCTGTTTAAACGTATCCAAATATTCAAAGAGATTAAGAACATGAAGTGGAAATACACATTTGATTTTGAACAAGAAAATCACCATTGATGGATGGTAACAAAACAACATGACAACAACCACTACGAAGCTTCACTTTGACTATTGATCAGCACAACAACATTTACCGCCATGGGAAGAAACAAACAATAAAAACAACATAAGCTCAAAAATGTACTCAAATGTATAGCTGTCTCGGGCCACTAATATAGTATTCAAAGAGTACAACTCATTCCAGCAAACCCTGAGGGAATCAGCAAATTATGGTATAATATAGTGGATGTTTCTAATATTGAAACATGAGTCCTTAAGAATAGATTAATTCACATTGAAAATTGTTGGTTTAAAAACCAGTGACACTAAAATGCCACGTGATAACCTGAAGTGGATCTTGGAATAGTAAAAGAATGTCAATAAAAAACTAATAGTAGAAAATCCAAATAGTCTGTCATTTCTTTAATAGTCATGTACCAAAGTTAATTCCTTAGTATAATGTAACATCTAGTGTTAAGGAAAACAGGAAGAAGAGTAATGAAAACTCTGTTTATGATCTTGGCAATGTTTTGTAAATCTAAAATTGTTCCACAATAAAAAGTTTATTTGTTAAATGATGAAAAATAAATCCAGTGGCATGTGTAATGTAAAAGAAATTTGTACCCAGGTATTTAAGTAACTCTTGTGCTTATGTAGGCAAGCGTTAATTCATGAAAATTACATTTGTGAAAACAAACTTATTTAGTAGATATTTTTATATATGAACCATTATCCTGACACTAAACTGTAATACTAAGTGTTCTGCTTTATCTACTTTTAGATCTATAGCGTAAATAGCGAGCACCAAATGAATCTGTTCTCACAGTGAAATTAACTGTAGTTTTGTACTTGTGTTTGTTCTTCCCTCATAAAAAATAACTTAATTCATATGTATATTTTCTTGCTAACAATTTAAGACTAGTAGGAGATAGGTACCCCCTGTTTTTTATTTGTTTTTTGCAGGATTGAGGGGATGAATCCAAGGCCTCACACATATTAGGCAAGAACTGTACCACTGAACTGCACCCTCAACCCCCTTTCCTGTTTTTATTTTGAGACAGGGTTTTTCTAAGTTGCACAGGCTACCTCAACCTCTTGAGTCACTGGGATTATACGCATGGGCCGTGGCTCTTAGCTGTTTATTAAACAAACAAAAAATCAAGGCATTATAACTAAAAAACGTACTTATTTTCTCTTCTTGGGACATATTTCACTTGAAAGAGTGATGATTTGCATGGGTCGTGTCATTAACACAAAACATGGCAACCCTTCTGGAAGTGTTGCATAAAAGGACGTCCATGCATCTGAGAATGGTGCTATTCTCTCTGGTCTCATCTGTGGTTGATATGAGGTTGATTGAATCTTAGGATGTGGAACCTACTGGAAATGGAGTCCTGACTGTATTTTAATATTTTTTTTTGCATAGACAAGTGGGACTGATTCTACTCTTCTGTTCAGTTTTGGTAATTAGTTAATCATCTATGTATATTCTCTCTGAAAGACCTGTCTAAACTATCCTTCCTTGCTTTGTACTCTTTTTTCTTTACTTTTTGCTCAGCTGTTGGTTTGTAGTTTTGTCCTGTGGAAACACGTTTCATACTTGAAGCAGTTTTACTTCACAATTGGATAAATTCTACCTTTTATATACTTGAGAACCAGGTTAGAGCTTGTGATGTGATCAGGAATATAACACTTAAAATGTTCTCAGCTCGCTACAAAAATATTAATATACTGGGACTGAAAAAACATGCATAATAAAGAAAGGTAAGATTCTATATTTGCCTCTAGGGGAAACAGGACCCGCTGGTCCAGGAACTAGTTTGATAATAATAACTGCTGGAATTTATTCTTAGTTTAGTTCCTATAAAGGTATTTAGGAGCTTAGCACTTATGAACTGATCATTTATCACAAGTCAATGAAGTATGAAGATTTGTTCTCATCTCTGCATTTTCTTCCTCCTTTGTTTTGTATAGGTGAAAATATTGCTAGAAATCTTTGAGAGAGCTCCTTTCCCCAATAGCACATTCCTTCTTAAGATATTATATTTCTTCCTTTTCAAGAATGTTCTGTGATAAAATCTGAGCTGCTCAATGGCAGGGTCTATGGGCCGCTCTTGACATGGGAAATGCCTGGTACCCAATAAGTAGTTAATGAATACTCTTGAGGACATGCATCAGTATATGAGCAATTGCTTATTAAAAGCTGAAATATATAGTATTTTCCTTATAATATGATAATTGGGAATAATTTGAGAGTATTACCAATTCCACTTTTGATTTTTCTTTGTTGTCTTTTATTTTGGGTTGATAACACCTTTCAACAATTGGTTTGTCAGCTGGGACAATTAAAAGTGTCTCTGCCTGAGCTTATGCAGCCTATGCCCTGCCTCCCTAGCTGTAGCATAATGAAATCAATGTGATAATGTCTTAAGTTAGAGCTCCATGTATTGTTTGTAAAATGGATATAATGAGACTTTGTAAGAGTGAATGTTTATGAGAAATCAGGGGAAGGTCAGGCATATGATGAAATAAATACTATTTTCCTTTTGTTTGAACTACAAATAGTTAAAGGGCTACAAAGCAGGTAATTAAGTAAGTGTAAGAGCAACTGAGAAAAATAACTTAATAGGTAATTGGTATTCTAGTAAGTTGGAATATTTGTTGTGGTGTATAAAAATGGGCAATGTAGGGAAAATATTTAACAATAATTTTCATTGATATTATAAATTACAATGTTCTGAAACAGAACTTAGGAGAAAAGTGAAAAGTAGTCAATATTTAAGTCAATGCTGGGATTACCATGTGTGTTAGGTTTATCATAGCTGTGACCCAAAGACCTAGGAAAACAACTTAAAGGAGAAAAGATTTATTTTGGCTTATAGTGTCAGAAGGTTCAGGCCATGTTCACTTGACTCCATGCTCTTGAGCAGAACATCATGCAGTGGGAGCATGTCGTGGTGGCAGACAGGAAACAGGGATAGAGAGAACGACAGGATAGGGTAAGGGACAATATGCTTCCAAGCACCTGAGCCCAGTGACTGACTTTCTCCAGTTAGGCCCCAATTCCTAAAGTTTCCACTGCCTCCAAAAATAGTGCCACCAGTTGGGGACCAGGCATACAACACATGAACCTTTGAGGCACATATTGTACTTAAACCATAACATCCCACCCCTGGACCCAAATGCTGATAGCCATCTCCTAATACAAAATGCATTTAGTCTATTTCCAAGAGTCCCCAAAGTCTTAACAGTTCCACCATTGTTCAAAAGTCCAAGTTCAAAGTCTTGTCTGAGAATAAAGGCAACTCTTAGCTAACAGTCCCTGTAGAACCAAAAGCAACTTATAGACTTTCAGGATATAATGACATAGAGTAAACATTCACATTCCAAAAGGGAAGAATGGGACTGAAGAAAAGTGAAACTCAGCAGGGCAAACATTAAGTCCCATAGATCGATGCCCAGCATCTGGGGCATGTGGTGTCAGGATGTGAGCTCCAGTGGGCTTGAGCAGCCCCACTTCTTTGGCCTTACTCTTTGCAGCCCCAGGGGCTCTCTCTCGGGCTGGCTCCACTTGTTGCTTGTGGTATTCCTCAGGAGAAGTTCCACATCCTGGGCATCTCTAACATCTGGGATCTCTGTGGCAGCTTAGACTTCACCCTTATAGCCTCACACATTGCTCTCTCAGAGGCTGTCTCCAGGGATCCTGCCTCTGCTACACATTGCCTGCCCTCCTAGGCCTTCCTTTGAATTCTCACTAGAAGCCTCCATGACCCTGCAACTCTCAATTCTTCATGCTTGCAAAATCTGCATTATATGGATAGTGCCACAGTCTGCTGCTAGTTCAAGCAGTGACTGGACCCACTAGGACCACAGCTATAGCAGCTCTAGGTAATTGAGCACAGTGAAATGAATCCTGGAGAGACATTTTCCTAGGTGTTCTAGGTCTCATAGAGGAACTCGCTTCTCAAAGCAATGTTTTTTTCAATAAGTTTACTCTTTCATACCCTTGAGTCTATGATGGGTGGAGATGCCATCACAGCATCTTTCCTATTGACCTGATGCAAAGTAGTTGATTTCTTTTCAATGCTACTAAGCTCTTTAGCAACCATATCTACCTTGTCTGGAACTTTAAATATACTCCTTTTCTGCCCAAACTGCACATTTTTTCAAATACTTCTGCTCTGCTTTTTGCTCTTGATTTTCACTGTAAGCCTGGCTAAAGGCAGCTACCAATAACCGTGCTTCAGCCTGAATACTATGATACCTTGAAAATTTCTCCACCAAATTAATCAATCCATTATATTTTAATTCAGCCTCACTCAAAGTCTCGGGACACAGACAAAGTGTAAACATTATTTGACAGAATGTTACATGAGTGGTCTCTAGTCCAATTCTTAGTTGCATCTGAGATGTCATGAGCCCAAACTTCACTGTCACATTCCTGTTGGTGTTCTGCTCTGAATTCCAATCAGAATTGCCCATTAAGCTCTGCTTACAGCATTCTAGGCTTTCTCTATGCTGCTTCTCCAAACTTTTCCAAATACGTACTGTAAATTACTTCCAAAGACTTTGAGAACCACATGGTCAATTGTAGTTGCAGCATTAATTCCATTTCTCTGGTATTAGTTTCTCCATTAGTTTTATCAAAGCTGGTCAAAATATCCAGGAGAACAACTGAAAAGTCAGAAAAATTTTATTTTGGCTCATGGTGTCAGAGGGTTCAGGATATGGTCAGTTGGCCCCATCCACGTGGGCAGAACATTATGCAGTGGGAACATGTGAGTTGAGGAGAGCTGTTCACCTCATGGCAGATAGGAAGCAGAGAGAGGAAAGAAATAGGAAGGTCAGGGATAAGATAACCCCAAGGTCCCATCCCCAATGACCTACTTCCTCCAGCTAGGCCTCACCTCCTAAAGTTTCCATATCCTCTCAAAATAGCATTACTAGCTAAGGACCAAGAATATAGCAATAAGCCATTGAAGAACATAACATATTCAAACAATAATACTATGTAATGTAATTTGAAGAAATAGTGAAAAATTTAGAGCTATATCAAAGCACAGGCTTTGTAAAAACAGTAAAAACTTAGGGTAAACATTACTCTGATGACCTGAACTTTTGTTACCCATTTTCTTTTCTTACCTATGATATTAATTTACAAATATTAAAAATTCACGAGTTTTAAAGCATATGTATCTGATGCTTTCCTATAGTAACTGTAGATTCTATTATGTGTTTAATCAATTAGGCAGAGACTGATAGTGTCCAATTAACTATGTTAATTGAGACATAGACTTTAGATGGTTAAATCAAAATATATTTCTCCTCTAGAAAACTTTTCTGTATTTATCCACACAAATGTCTTCTATCTAACTTCACATTAATATTGTAGACACAAATTTAAGTATCCAATATTATCAAGTTAAAAGAATATAACACACATTAAAAAACACAAGTATAAAGTCACACAGAAAGCTAATGTAATCTTTTGTTGTCTGCATCATTTCCTGTTCATCATTTTACAAACAGATCTAAACCATTTTCTCATTTCATCAGTAAAATCAAAAACCAAATATTGGTATCACTTGAAGAATATGGTTGACTTCCCTCAACTAGGTTAATATGTAAATCTTATATAGAAATCAAGATATAAGAGTAGCCCCATGCTTCTACTTAAATTGATACCAGCCTGATAACCTTTATATTAGTTAAGATGTGAATTTTAACTATGTACATGTATTTCATGTTATTGCTTTACAAAAGCAGGATATAATGTTAATTTAATACCACCTACATAACCACAGATCACAGGCATTGTAATCTTTGTGATATGAGAATAAGGAGTATTATTAAATCAATTTTAAATATTAGAAAACTGAGTAAAGCTCATATACTCAATAAGTGACAAATCAAGATAAATCCTAAGCTGGTTTAGACCCAAAGCAGTGTTTGTGTCATGTTGCCAATTCCAAAGCATGACCTTTCAAAATTTAACTTTATCTGAGCTGATTAGGTGTGGAGAAAGGAAGCAGAGGGTATTGTTAAATGAATAAATGAAAATTAATAATTTATTTCCCCTATGCATTTTTACTCTATGGGAAGTAGGATTAGATAAAGATATTCCTGAATGGTTGTGTACTACTCTATTCCTACTTTCTACAGCCTTCTGTTTTAAACTGACAGAGCATGTAAGAGTGTGTATGTGTGTGTATGCATATGTGTATATATGTGTGTGTGTGTGTATGTGTGTGTCTACACACATACATGTTGTTGTTGTTGTTAAGTGCTGCCGAGTCGGTATCTGACTCATAGAGACCCTACATACAACAGGGGAGACACTATTGTCAGTGCTTCTCTGCTGTTCATAGGGTTTTCAATGGCAGATTGATTTTTTTGGAAGTGGGTTGTCGGGTCCGTCTCCCAAGCCTACAGCACCTGGTGTTCCCAGGCGGTCTCCCATCCAAGTACTAACCAGGCCCAACCCTGCTTAGCTTCTGAGATCTAATGGGATCAGATGCCACAGGGCTGCGCCTGCAGGCACACACATACATATACATGCACATATATGTACATTGTTGTTTGTTGTTGTTAGGTGCTGTCGAGTCAGTATGTGACTCATAGTGACCCTCATAGGGTTTTCAATGGCTGACTGTTTCAGGATTGCCTTGGAAGTGGATTGCCAGGTCCTTCTCCCATTTTTGCGGTGCTGGGAATTGAACTCGGGACCTCAGAGACTGCAGAGCAGTGCTCTACCAACGGAGCTAAATCCCAGCCCTATATGTACATATATATATATACATATCTATCTATATCTATATCTATATATCCAACAGAGTTACTCTGAAAGATAAAGACATTCAGAATATGTAGGCCTGACTGATCCATGACTTTCTTACTTGTTAATGCACAATTTTGTGCAGTGGTTTATAAAATTGTAGCAGCTAACTGCATAACATAATAAGCTCAAACAGTGCTGAATATGTATAAGTGTATCCTGCGATGAAGTAAGAGTCACAGTGAATCAGAATTGAAAGTCTAGTTTTGGCGGAATAACAGCAGCTGTTATTAGTTGACTGGTTAGACAAAAGTCTGTTAAAATTCTTAAGGATATGCAGTATTCAGTATGTGACTATGAATGTGCATGTGTGAATATCTGGTAGCTTTTTCCTTTGATTACCTAGGAAGGAACTATATTATTGAGTGGTACTCAAGGTTATTGTTTAGTTGCAATAGAAATCTACTTCTAATATTCTGATGATATACCAAGTAATAGAATGTTCCCATAAGAGTATAAAAATTAGAGACCAATTTATGACACTTAAAAAGTAGCATTAAGTTGCCAGGTAAACAACATACATTTATAAATTATAAAATTTATAAATTGCCACTTGGATAATTTTACTGCTAAAAATCCAGTCTTTAACAAAATTCTATGCTCCTTTCATGGCTGAAGTCATGGAAAATTTTATTTCTTCTTCTGTTTTTAATTTCCCTCTCTTTTCTATAGTTCCCTTTCTCCTTCACTAATAGCCCCCCTCCTACTTTCATGACATACATATTAAAATATTAAATATATATTAAAATCTAGGATCCACATATGATAGAAAACATGTGATATTTGTCTTTCTTGGTCTGACTTATTTCACTTACAATGATGGTCTTTAGTTCCATCCATCTACCTGCATCATCTTCTTCTTCGTGAACCTGAAAGTTAGTATGCTCTGCAAAAAATACTGATATCAAAATCCTAAATTTTTCAAACAAAATAGTGCATGCTCATTCTTTTAAATAGGTAAGCAGTATGTAATGGTATGAATGAAAAATGACACCCCACCTTTCTCCAACCACATTCTGCAAAAAATGCATGTGATGATTCTTTGTATTCTTTGCATATATAACTCAATTTATAACTATTTAAATGTACCTCTTTGTATATACATGTACTTACAAAAGAGAAATTTCGTTCAAAATGTTCAGAAGTCTGCTTTTTTCATTTAACAATGTATCTTGATAATTATTCAGAATATGTTATTGTTTGTTATTAGGTGCTGTCAAGTCAGGTCCAACTCATAGCAACCCTATGTACAATGGAATAAAACACTCCCTGAATCTGTGCCAGGCATATGATCTTTTTTATGTTTAAGTCCACTGTTGCAGCCACTGTGTCAATCCATCTAGTTGTGGATCTTCCTTTTTTTGTTGTTGACCCGTCATTCTCCCAAACATGAATGTCCTTTTCCATAGATTAGTTCCTCCTGATAATATGTTCAAAATATGTAAAACACAGTATAATATCCTTACTTCCAAAGAATACTGTAGTTGCCCTTCTTCTAGGATGGATCTGTTGGTTCTTTTGGCAGTCCATGGTATAGTCAATATTTGTCTACAGAATCATAATTCAAAAGCAGCAATTTTTCGTCTGTCTCCCTTATTTACTGTCCAGCTTTCACAAGCATATAATGCGACTGAAGATACCATGGCATGAGTCAGGCACACCTTTGTCTTAAGAATATATAGATTATAGAATGACCTTATTTTTAATTATGTCCCATTATATGCATATAACAATGTTTAGTTAACCAATTTTCTGTCAATAGTTTCTCCTTTTCACTATATATCCTTTAAAGTAATTAAATTAGAATTGTTTTTCTCCAATTTTATCTGATTATCTTATGGAAGGTATATTAAGATCAATATAAATTACTGAGTGGTGGGAAATTAGAAAGAAGAACATGTATAAACTAAAAGCCCACCCATGAATAATATTTATACCTACAAATTCTTTATTAGTCTGTCATATGCATTATAAGCCAGTGAATACACTTATGTCTTCATCAAGTCCTTAAGTTTCTGGAAAGCACTGAAGGGAACAATGTTTTTCAATCTTGGCTGCATATTAGATTTTTAAATTGTTGATTATCAGTCTATACCAATTAAATTAAAATCTCCAGAGGTAGGACATTGGCTTGGAAAAGCCTTCTCAATGATTCCAATGTGCAGACAATGTTGCAAACTACTGTATCAAAGAATAGCTTACTTTGAATAAGATGTTTCATGGAGAAAACCAGAGAGGAAATAAGAATACAATCTGATAAATTCCAACATGAAAATCCCAGTAACTTCATCTGTCATCAAGAATTTAATATATGAAAAATGTATCTATTTAAGGCTAATTGCTTAATAAGACAGTGCAAGTCTCTTTTTTCCTGGCTTTATTTGGTTATTGGAAATAAAAGGAGAAATTGTACTAACTTGCTGTGTGCACGGCTGTTTCTGTTATCTTCTACAGTAGCCCATGGCACCTGTGTTTCATAGCCCTTGTCTTGGCTGCATTTTGTATTTTCTTTTTGTATATATCACTCTTCAAATTGTGTTTCTCTCCCCTGGTAGGTGGTACTCCACATGAGAGCAAGGCTTGAGGCTGTTTTACTTCATTCTCCATCTCTAGGATTAGGTGTAGTGCTGACACAGTTGGCATTTGATCAATATTGATTGGCTCCATGCATTAATGGGCTGAGATTTAGCTCAACTGGTAGACCACTGCTCTGAAGTCTCTGAGGTCCTGAGTTCGATTCTCAGTCCTGCAAAAATGGGAGGAAGTGGAAATCCACTCCCAAGGCAATCCCAAAACAATCAGCCATTAAAACCCTAAAAGGGTTGCTATGAGTTGGACAAGACTCGATGGCACCTAACAAGAGCAACCATGAATTAATGACTAGCACTTTGGAATTTAAAAGGAGGGTATAATATAAGCATGAAAGCAGATTGCTCCTGTTTTTTCTTTTTTTAACTCTTGTTTGCCAGAAGAGGAACAAAGCACATTGTATTTGGAGAAATATTAAACTGTATTTCACTCAAAGTGTGGATTTTATACAAGGAAATGTTTACAAGGGAATGTTTACATTTGTATACATTGTATACATTTGTATACAAATGTATACAAGGGAAAAGGTGAATTGGCATAGTGTACAAATAAGGGAAAGTGAGAAAATAATTGTAAAGAAGATTATTTGGGAGAGAAGAAGATTTTATGTAACAAAGTAGTGGTTCATTTTTTAGCGAAGCAGAAAACTATTTTATACTTTTCTGAAAAGCCTGACTTATATTTAAGCTAGAAATAATTCAAAAGAGACTTGGTTCCCATGAAAGTCCATTTTCATGAGAAGGGAGAAAATTTAGGATGGAATGAAGATAACATTTAAAATATCTGGGTTAGTTCAGCATGGGAGATGGTTTTTGAAAACCCTAAATTATAAGAAAATATTCTAAAAATTCAATTGGCACAGCCAAAGATGTGAGAGTTATCATTTTTGACATCTAAAATTAAAATCAATGGTCCTGGTAACACACAAAAAGAGAATAAGAATTGTTCTCATGTGCTTTAGGACTCTGTAAAACTGCAATGAAATGTCTACTCCATTTATCAGAGAAAGAATAGAATATTTCCATCTACTCTTGAAAATTTTTATTTGTATATTTGAGAAAATAATGAACATTTTAATGTTCAGTGACATTATGCATGGTTTGGCAACTATTGTCAAGTTAGGATAGAGTTTATTTCACTGTGTACTTTCAGAAATAGGAACATCTGCTGGGCGCAGTGGCGCATGCCTGTAATCCCAGCAGCTTGGGAGGTGGAGACAGGTCTCGCAAGTTCGAGACCAGAGGCAGTCTGGGTAACTTAGTGAGACTCTGTCTCAAAAAGTTAAAAAAAAAAAAAAAAGAGCTGGGGGTGCAGCTCAGTGGTCGAGCACTTGCAAAGCATGCAAGCACGAGGCCCTGGGTTCAACCCCCAGATATCACAAAAAAAAAAAAAAAAAAAAAAAAAAAAAAAAAAAAAAAAAAAAAAAAAAAAAAGAAATAGGAACATCTGAAGTATATGGTAATAAAAGTGTGAATACATGAAGGCATGTATGAGGAAGAGGAATGTTTTTTTCATTTCTCATGTTTATAGTCATTGTTTTCAGTAAATGATTTATTCCCTATATTTATTTCTTACACTTTTAGATGCATACCTCTATAACACTTTTAGATTTGTTGTCAGAGAAAATGTGATAATGAAATGCGGTTATTTTTGTAAGGTCATTTTATATGTGACCTTTTTTCTCTACAAAAATATGGCCATCATTGTACAATTAAATTTTTATTAAGTTTTGTTTTTTTTATTTAAACGTGTTCAGTTGTCCTTGTTATCCTTTTAAAAATCATTGTCCATGTTCTACATAAGTCTCACTAAGAATGTTTCCTGTTCCTGACAGGGGGAACCAGTATTTGTGGTTTTAAGTGGCCACTTAAACAGAATTTAAGGGCAATATATTCCATGTCTGAAGCAATCCCAAAAAACAATCAGCCATTGAAAACCCTGAGGGTAGCTATGAGTTGGACCAACTTGAGAACACCTAACAACAACAACAATTTGCTTGTAGAAAGTAGTTGTCTTAACAGGTTTGGTGGCTCAAGTTTGTAATCCCAACAATGTGGGAAACAGAGGCAGGAGCATTGCAGGTTTGAGGCCAGAGGGAGTTGGTATAACTTAGACCCTGTCTCAAGATAAAAAATTTAAAAATGGGCTGGAGTTGGAGCCCAGTGGTAGAGTACTGAAAATGTGTGTGAGGCCCTGGGTTCAACCTCCATTTACTGAAAAAAAAAAAAAAAAAAAAAAAAAAAAAAAAAAAAAAAAAAAAAAAAAAAAAAAAAAGAAAGGAAAAGAAAAGAAAGAAAAGAAAAGAAAAAGAAGTAATTGTCTTAGTAAAATAACCAACCTAGATGGCCTATTGGGAAATATATATATTTATGTAGTTCCTTATAGTTTGGATATGAAATGTCTCCCAAAAGGCTCATGTGTTGAAGACTTAGTTCCCAGTGCAGTCCGCAGAGGTGAAGCTTTTGTGAAGTGATTGGATCATGAGGATACTGATCTAATCAATGGGTCAATTCATAATTGAATGGACCATTGGTTGTTGGTAGAAACTGTGGCAGTTGGGGTCTGAATGGAGGAGGTGGGTCTCTGGGGCAATGCCCTTGAAGGGTATATCTTATCTCTAGCCTTTACTCTCTGTGTCTGTCACTGCTTCGCACCTTTCATAAGGTGAGCAGCTTTCCTCTGCCACATCCTTCTGCAATGATGCTCTGCCTCACAGACCCCAAAACACAGAGCCAAGTGACCATAGACTGAAATCTCTAAAATTCTGAGCCAAAATAATCTCTCCTCCATTAAGTTCACTTTCTCAAGTATTTGGTCACAATGCTGAAGAAATAACATATAATTCATTGTATTTTAGCATTTATGTTTCTAATAATACTATTTTGCACATTGTGCCTACCAGAGGCAAGAAGTGCAAAATAGAATTATTAGAAATATAAATGTTAAAATATCCAGTTTTTTTGTTTTTTGTTTTTTTATTTTTACTGGAAGTTTGAACCCTGGGCCTCATGCATGCTTTGCAGGTGCTCTACCACTGAGCAGCACCTCTAACTCCATTTTTTAATTTTATTTTTATTTTGAGTTAGGGTCTTGCTAAGTCACACAGGCTGCCTCTGGCCTTGAACTCATGAACCTCCTACCTCTATTTCCTGGGTTGCTGGTATTTCAGACATGTGCCATCCCAGCCAGCATGTTGTTAAGTGCCGTCAAGTTGAGTCCGACTCATAGCGACCCTCATAGGGTTTTCAATGGCAGACTGTTTCGGGATTGCCTTGGGAGTGGGTTGCCATGTCCTTCTCCTATTTTGCAGTTCTGGGAATCGAACTCTGGACCTGAGAGACTGCAGAGCAGTGCTCAACCAACTGAGCTAAATCCTTAACCTCCAGCCAGCATGAGGAGGAGCATTTTAATAATGCCAGATGGTGATCCTTTAGTAAAGTTCTAATTACCAAATAGAGATACAATTTTAAACTATTTAAATATAATTGCTTCCATCTTTATCTTAGAATATTTCAAAAATTAACAAAAATTTTGATTAACAAATACAATTTCATAATCAAACCTGCCCATAATCAAATCAAGCCCAGTGAAACAGGGTATCATTTTTGTTATGGTTTGTTGTTGTTAGATGTTGTCACCTTGAGTCCGACTCATAGTGACCCTATGAACAACAAAATGAAAGACGACGCCCTACACTCTGCCATACCCAACAGTATGTCAGTGCTTCTCTGCTATTAACAGGGTTTTCAATACCTGATTGTTTCAGGATTGCTTCAGGAGTGGAATGCCATGTCCTCCCATTTTCATGATGCTGGGGACGGAGCTCAGGGCTTCACAGAGTGCAGAGAAGCACTCTACCAACTGAGCTAAACCACAGCACATTTGTTTTGGTAGTCTCCCAGATTTTAGAAGGTCTGAACATTTCATAGAATCAGAATTATGTTGCTTATAAAAGTCCCTAGAGATTACTCAGTCCATTCTCCTGTTCTATAGATGACAAGTGGAGCCCCCAAAGATACTTATGAAGATAGTTATGAGCCATAACCAAAATCCAGGATCCATTGATTCCCTTTCCACTTCTGTTCTTGGTCATATTTCATTAATTTTTGACTTAATTAGGCCCAAATATTTGCCCTCTACTTTTTAGCAAACTCAGAATTTTTTCCTTAAGAAAATTAGAATTATCCCCTTCCTACACTTTAAAGTTTGCCTGAAGATTTACAAATGGAAATGATGTTAACACAGCCCAAACCTGAAAATATCTGCTCCAAGTATTTAGATTACATTAAGATAAAGGTCAGGATTGGAAAAGTCAGAATGGATTAAAAGAACCAATGTAAGCACAAAGACCAGCATCCACTAAATATATAAAGCAAAGATTGGCCACATATCAACACATTTTTTTGTTGTGAAGTCACTAAAAGTAGAAATAAATCTATATATAATTAAAATACATATCATTCACACTAATATTTTTGACACTTTGAGATTTTTATAATTATAGTTTCATGTAGAGATTTTTATTATTGTAGTTTCATGTAATTGTATATAGCTCCTATTCAAAATACCAAACTCTAAACATTGACCCTAAGGAAGCTCTGAATAATTTCATCAAAAGGTTAGTATGCTTGCATTTAAAAGGGTCATGTAAGACTGCAGGAGAAGTACTTGCTAATGTCATATTCTTAAATGCAGGACATTTATATAAAAACTAATTTACATATGCTTATGAAATATAAAAGTGAGAACAGAAAGAAAATGTGACAGGAGGATCTTAAGTAGTGACCCAAAGAAACATAACCTTGTTTTGTAAGAAGAAGGCTGAACCATGTAGAAAGGAAATTAAGAATAGTCATTCACAGACAAATTTGATAATCTGATGTTTTATAATAGTAATGAATCATTACTAGTGACTAGCAGGTGTCATTCTTGACATTCAAATGTTCTCCAACACATTGTGGACTTTTTAAGTTGTTACTAAGTAGGAAGATCCCAGAATAAAAGAGTATGGAGTGAGATTGGTAAGTGCATTATAATTTTGGGCTAGAAACTCAATAGAAGTGATGTCTTTGAGTGCAGTTATGAAAAGATAGAAGGGAACATAAATTGAAGATTCTTTTTTGGATTCCTAATATTCCTTTTTTAGAAGAACAAATATTTATCTAGCATATACTTATGTGCCAGGCCCTGTTCTAGCCATTGGTGAAGCTAAAAATGACCCAAATGGGCAATATTCCTTGCCCTCAAGGAACTTGCATTTTTGTGATTTATGCTTGCTGCTGTCACAGACATATCACCAGTGCTTCAAATACTAAAGAATGAGATAGTAGGTGAATATGATCAAAATACCATGTATACAGTGTTTCTTTGCTATCCATAGGGTTTTCAATGGCTAGTTGTTTCGGGAGTGGCTCGCCAGGTCCTACTCCCTAATCTGTCTTAGTCTGGAAGCTCAGCTGAAAACCTGTCCACCATGAGTAACCCTGCTCATGTCTGAGGTTACAGTGCAGAGCTCTTAGCCTCATCGCAACACGCAAGCCCCCATGGCAAACTGACAGACGTGTGGGGGCTCTGATGGTAAAATAATTAATACAAGGATGCACATATAGCATAAGATAAAGAGAAGGAGATTAGAAAGAGGGAAGAGAGTAAAACAAGAAAGGAAGAAAAAAAAACCTCACGCATACACGCTCCCACCCACGTATAAAATCGCTTGTAGTCAGGTGGGGTGGTATACACCTGCATTCCCAGCATCTTGGAGGCGAAGGCAGGAGGATCGCAAGCCCAAGATCACAGGCAGCCTGCGCAACCCAGTGAGACCCTGTGTCAAAAAGTAAAAATATGGGCTGGGGGCGCAGCGCGGCGGTCCATCACCTATAAAGCGAATAGGCGCAAGACCCTGGTTTCAAACCCCCGTACAAAACAACAAAAACAAACAACAACCAAAAACCAAACCAAACCAAAACAAAACAAAAACCCCAAGAAACAAAAAAAACAAAATCAAAACAAAAACAAAAACAAAACCATGCATACATGCTCGCACACATATATAAAACACTTCTAGTCAGGTGCGGTGGTATACGCCTGCATTCCCAGCAGCTTGGGGGCGAAGGCAGGAGGATCACAAGCCCAAGATCACAGGGAGTCTGCCCAACCCAGAGAGACCCTATGTCAAAAAGTAAAAATATGGGCTGGGGGTGCAGCACGGTGGTCCAGTACCTACAAAGCGAATAGGGGCAAGACCCTGGTTTCATACCCCTGTACAAAACAACAAAAACAAACAACAACAAAAAAAACAAACCAAAACAAAACAAAACAAAAACTCCAAGAAACAAAAAAACAAAATCAAAACAAAAACAAAAACAAAACCATGCATACACGCTTGCACACACATATAAAACACTTCTAGTCAGGTGCTGTGGTGCAAGCCTACAATCCTAGCGGCTTGGGGGGGCGGAGACAGGAGGACCACAAGCCCAAGATCAGAGGCAGTTTGTGCAACCCAGCAAGCCCCTGTCTCAAAAAGTAAAAAGTATGCACTGGGGGCGCAGCGCGGCTTTCCGCCCATTTGGGAGACCACTTGGGAGAACCAAATCCTCTTGTGGGTGGGATGGTATTCAACCCCCCCCCCCCGGAGAGAGTCTGTAGTAGGTCTGCCATGCACGGCGATTGCACTTGAAACTGTTCTTATTGTGACATTGAAAACCCTATGGATAGCAAAGAAACCCTGTCAGATATAGTGCTGGAAAATGAGGCCCCCAGGTTGGAAGGCACTCAAAAGACTACTGGGGAAGAGTTGCCTCCTCCAAGTAGAGTCTACTGTGATGAAGGAAATGGAGCAAAGCCCCAGGGTGCTCAACTTGCTGATGTGGCATGACTCAAGATGAGGAGAAACAACTGCAAACATCCATTAATAATTGGAACATGGAATGTACGTAGTATGAATCTAGGCAAATTAGAAATTGTTAAAAGAGAAATGGAGCACATAAACATTGACATTCTAGGCATCAGTGAGCTAAAATGGACCGGCATAGGCCATTATGAGTCAGACAATCATATGGTCTACTATGCTGGGAATGATAAACTAAAGAGAAATGGGGTTGCATTCATCATCAAAAAAGACATTTCAAGATCTGTCCTGAAATACAATGTTGTCAGTGATAGAATAATATCCATACCCCTACAAGGAAGGCCGGTTAATATGACCATTATTCAAATTTATGCACCCACCACTAAGGCCACAAATGAAGAAAGGGAACACTTCTATCAGCTTCTGCAATCTGAAATAGATCAAACAGGCAATCAAGACATACTGGTAATGACTGGTGACTGGATCGCAAAGGTTGGAAACAAAGAAGAAGGCCCAGTAGTTGGAAAATATGGTCTTGGTGACAGAAATGAAGCTGGAGATCGCATGATAGAATTTTGTCGGACCAATGACCTTTTCATTGCAAATACATTTTTTCAACATCATAAACAGAGACTATACACATGGACTTCATGAGACGGAACATACAGGAATCAAATTGACTACATATGTGCAAAGAGACGATGGAAAAGCTCTGTACAAAATGTCAAAACAAGACCAGGTGCTGACTGTGGATCAGACCATCAACTTCTCATATGCAAGTTCAAACTGAAGCTGAAGAGAATTAGAACAAGTATACGAGAGCCACGGTATGACCTTGAGTATATCCCACCTGAGTTCGGAGACCACCTCAAAAATAGGTTTAATGCATTAGACACAAATGACAGGAGACCAGAAGAGTTGTGGCACGACATAAAAGATATCATTCAAGAAGGAAGCAAAAAGTTCTTAAAAAGACAAGAAAAAAAGAAAAGACCAAATTACATGTCCAAAGAGACACTGGACCATGCCCTTGAACGTCAAGCAGCTAAAGCAAAAGGAAGACATGATGAAGTTAAGGAACTAAACAGAAGATTTCAGAAGGCAGCTCGAGAAGACAAAAACAAATATTATAATGACGTGTGCAAGGAGCTGGAGGCAGAAAACCAAAAGGGAAGAACATGGTCCGTATTTCTCAAGCTTAAGGAAGTGAAGAAAAAAATTCAAGCCTCGAGTGGCAGTAGTGTAAGATTCAACAGGGAAATTATTAAATGATGCAGAAATCATCAAAGAAGATGGGAAGAATATACAGCATCATTATACAAGAAAGAATTGGTAGATGACCAACCATTCCAAGAGGTTGCATATGAAGAGGAACCAATGGTGTTGAAGGACGAAGTGGAAGCTGCCTTGAAAGAACTGGTGAATCACATGGCTCCAGGAATTGATGGGATACCAATAGAGATGTTTCAACAAACAGATGCAGCACTGGAGGTGTTAACATGTTTATGCCTACAGATTTGGAAAACTGCTACTTGGCCAACTGCCTGGAAGAGATCCATATTTGTGCCTATTCCCAAAAAAGGGGATCCAACTGAATGTGCAAACTATTGGACAATATCATTAATATCACACACGAGCAATATTCTACTAAAGATCATTCAGAAGTGATTACAGCAGTATATAGACAGGGAATTACCGGAAAATCAAGCGGGATTCAGAAGAGGGCAGGGAACTAGGGACATCATTGCTGATGTCAGGTGGATATTAGCTGAAAGCAGAGAATATCAGAAAGATGTCTGTCTATGTTTTATTGACTACACAAAAGCATTTGATTGTGTGGATCATAATAAATTATGGATAACACTTCGGAAAATGGGAATACCAGAACACCTAATTGTGCTCATGAGAAATCTGTACATGAACCAAGAGGCAGTTGTTCGAATAGAACAAGGAAACACTGAGTGGTTTAAAGTTGAGAAAGGTGTGTGTCAGGGCTGTATACTTTCACCCTATCTCTTCAATTTATATGCTGAGCAAATAATCCGAGAAGATGGACTTTATGAGGAAGAACTTGGCATCAAGATTGGAGGAAGACTCATTAACAACCTGCGTTATGCAGATGACACCACTTTGCTTGCTGAAAATGAAGAGGATTTAAAACATTTACTGATGAAGATCAAAGATCATAGCCTTCAATATGGGTTACAACTAAACATCAACAAAACAAAATTCCTTACGACTGGGTCAGCATGCAACTTCACATTAAATGGAGAAAAGATTGAGGTTGTCCAAGATTTTCCTTTGCTTGGCTCTATAATCAACACCCATGGAAGTAGCAGTCAAGAACTCAAAAGACGCATTGCTCTAGGAAAAGCTGTGGCAGAAGATCTCTTTAGAGTATTGAAAAGCAAAGATGTCACATTGAAGATGAAGGTGCGTCTGACTCATGCCGTGGTATTTTTGGTGGCATCATATGGTTGTGAAAGCTGGACATTGAACAAGAGAGACAGAAAAAGAATTGATGCTTTTGAATTGTGGTGCTGGAGAGGTCTATTGAATATACCATGGACTGCCAAAAGAACCAACAAATCTGTCCTAGAAGAAGTACAACCAGAGGGCTTCTTGGAAGCAAAAATGGCCAAACTGCCTCTTACATATTTCGGACATGTAGTCAGGAGAGAACAATCCCTGGAGAAGGACATCATGTTTGGAAGAGTGGCAGGTCAACGGAAAAGAGGAAAACCCTCCACCAGATGGATTGACACAGTGTCTGCAACAATGTTCTTAAACATAAATAAGATCATTTGCCTGGTGAAGGGTAGAAAAAGTGTAAAAGATAAGCAGACTAATTTCTGGGGCTCTCAACATTGTAAATCTTTCTCTGATTCCACTTTCATGTGAGGTATCCTCCTATATCCTCTGTTCTACAAGGTCTGTCTGATTTTACCTCTGTGGTAATCATCTTGCTCTGTTTCCCCAGACATTTTCTTGCCTTTTCTCCTAGTTGACTCTGAATTGCTTTGCATCATTGATCTTTGTATCACAGAGGTAACCTTGGTGAATGGCGCACTGTGAGTGATCTATAATATTTATTCAATGAACATTAATTGCCATTACCTGACAAAGTTTTGTGGAGAAACATGCATCTCTGTATTTGATCATTTTTATTACATGGAAAATTGAACACAAGCTTAGAAAGAGAAACACTACATGTTTTCACTCATATATGAGAGCTGAATCAAAAGTGTAAGAAGGAAAAAATCCTATACAAAGGTCAGATCATAATAAAAGCAAAAAAAAAAAAAAAGCTAAGAATTGTATTATTATAGATGATCTAGAAAATGCATGTAATAGTTCTGACAAGGTAAAAAGAAAGTTCACTGCAGGAAAAGTTTCTATCTTAAACAGAACTGGAACCCAAAGATATATAGAAAAATATTACCATCAAAAGACAAGTAAATGGTAGAGAAGTCTTTGATGGGGGGGGGATGGGAGGGATGCGTAAAAGAGGGTAACGGGGAACCTATATGAATAATGTACAACAAAATGCATATATGGAAATGTCACAATGAAAAGCATGTCAGAATGAATCACATTAGGTATACATTAAGAATTTCCAATTAAAAAAAAATTGAAAAAGAACTTTTTGGTTGATAAATGATTTCCCTCTGAATTTTCACAACTATATACCAGTGGTTGGGAGAAGAGGTCTTTGAGGGGAGTTGTCAGCTCTTCCATTTCCCCTAAATTATGTCTATCAGCTCTCCCTCAATCACTATTAAAACCAGATTAAAAATCAGTGTGAGCCTGGTGCAGTGGCGCACACCAGTAATCCCAGCAGCCCAGGGGGTTGAGGCAGGAGGATCATGAGTGTAAGGCTAGAGGTAGGCTGTGCAACTTGGTGAGACCCTGTTTCAAAATAAAAAATAAAAAGGGGGTTGGGGGTGTAGCTCAGTGGTAGAGTGCTTACCTAACATATACAAGGCCCTTGATTCACTCCTACCACCACCACAAAACAGCAAATAATGTCAGTTGATCTTAAAACAGTTCTGTAGGCCTTTCTTCCAATCAGATTGCCATTTTAGTACATTCATTCAAGAGCCACTATTAAATTGCTAGCTATTGGAAATAATTTCAAAGCTTAGAAACATTTTATTATACCTTTTAATTATTTACTAATTTTATAGAAACACAATCAACATAATGGAAGACTAACTCACATTTCTTGCTTTGTGGGCCGTCCTGGACACTTGAGAGAAATTTATACCTTTGCTACTGTAAGTAAAAATATACTTGAATTAGTCCCTGGAGAACTCTCCCACCTCCTCAAGTTTCCATGACAAGTACTTTTTCAGTTCTCTCTCAACTCTGTGCAGAAGATCTGGGATGTGGGAGTAAAAGGGTGAGCATCATCTGAGCTTAGTTCAGTTAAAATTAAATTCCAAGAGTTCCCTGAAGCAATTTTGGAATCAACTTGACCCAGCATTACCTCTGGAATTTGCTTCAGCAAATCATTTAAAAGACATAACTGCTGTCTTTGTTTTCAAATTTATACTCAGAATCGTTTGAAAACTATTGGCACCTAACATAAAAGCCAGAGATGAAAATGGAACATATTAACACTGAATATAGGTTGTGATGAATCACAGTTTGTCAGCTTTCAAATATTACAATTATCTACCTAAAAATACCCTACTGTGCTCAGCCACCTTCCCTAGCTGTTTACCCTGCTTGCCACTTAAAAAACTTCTAGTACTGCTATGTGAGTTTTTAGGCTGTAATGTTAGCATTTTTCAATATCTTTATTTAATAATTATCTTTTAATTACGATAAGTTTCTTTTTTGAGATAAATATAGTAGTTCACTAATCACATTAATTGTTGGGGGACATAGATAGCATTACGAAGATTTAGAAATTAGTGTGTGGAGCTAGGATGATCCATGTTAGTTGGATTATAGCAGAACTGGGTAACTGAGGAGATAAAAAATCTCATGCAAACTTTGAGTCTGGATGCTGAGTCCAAGGATTAACTGTCAATCTTAAATTCTTGCTATTTAATATTTAAAAAAAATTTAAGCACAACATTGTTTTATTAGCACAACTGTCTGGGTTTTGGAGCTCAAAAAAGTTCTGCCTCTTTTATGCATTTTCACAAGGCCCCTGAACTGTATTTGTAGAAAAAACACCTTTACTTTCAGAATTAATGTTTGTATAAATGTGTGTGTATGTTGTGTGTGCATGCTTGCTTCTAACAAAAATAGTAAGATAGAACTTGGCTCTGTATAGTAGTATTTGGGCTCTGTATAAATTAGATTATTATTAACATTGAGACCAATGATAAAGTAACATGGTAAGTAAAAAGACAGAATAAAGGAAAACAGCAGTTGGGGTGGAAAAGAAAAAGAAAGAGATAAGAAAAGAGAATGCAGAGAGGAAGAATTCAAAAAGATAGCCAGAAGGGTTGTTTTCCTAGGACATGTTCTTACAGTTCTGAGTAAGAGGAAAGGTTAACTGAAAGATTAACCCTTACAATTCACTTCTCAGATAAATACTTAGTTTGCTGTTATATTGAAAACTGTTGAACTCAAAGATGAGGAATGAATATTTTATCAAGTCATATCAATTTACTAGTCAAATAAATTTCCTTTAGCCATCAACTTCATATTTTATTCTGTAAATCAGAAAACATAATTGATGTTCTAATTAACAATGTGTCAGAAAACAGCTCTACCTAATTTAAGTGCTATGGATTATTTGTCTAACATCATATATTTCACCTATGCACTGCTTTCATTTTTATAAGAAAAAATCAAACATACATAATCATATAATCAATCTCTGGGAAGATCTTTTACAAAGCATAAAATTTCCTTAATAAAATATGGTTTGGCTTGGATTTGGCAGCTGGGTAGTACAAAGGTGCAAAACAGTTTTTGCTAGGGAGAAAGAAAAGGTAGTCAGAAAATGTATGCTTCCCATTGGGCCCATTTGCTTTTAGCTTCTCTTCCAATTTATTGAGGCCCAGCCTCATTTGCCCTTAAGAATATGAACAAGTACTGTTTGTGACTTGGGGCTGTAGGCATTGGGTGGATTTTCTCTGTTCTGTCAAAGTCATGATTCTACAAGTTGAAAATGGATTGTTACTATGAACACAATTTTGAAGTTTCCATCTCACAGATCAATATCTCTTAAATATTAGACAGAACTTTCTTGAATTAATCATTCATTTTAAGCATCAAAAAATCACAACTGAACAAATGAAGTGTTGAAAAATAAATCATAATTACTTATATGGGAGATTGACCAGGTAACTTCTGTAATTCACCTCTTAGTAAGAAAATAATGAGAAATCCCAGTGACTATATATTTTGGGGTCTGATGGAACACAATCCAAGACCTGAAGAAAAGGAAATTGTGAGGAATGGGTCTAAGGGTCTGATAACAGGGAACTGTGAGTAGAAGAGTTAGGCACCTGTGAATAAGTTACCTGACTGCCTACCTATACCATGTGAAGCAAAAATCAAGAGGGCAAAAAAACATGTACATGTACATGTACATAAAGCAGGATGTTCACTTCAATTCTTCCTTTTGGAAATAGTAAGACCAATGAGTAGAGTTACCTTAAGAAATAAAGTAGAACTTGCTCTATTGAACTTGTCCTAGATGTTTGTGGTTGGAATTAAGCTTACGAACAGCGAATTTAGAGAATGTGGACTTATTTGGTAGGTTAGAGACTTTCTGGAATAGTGCTTTAGTTTTGGAGAATAAAATGATTCCTAGTAGCTATTTCTTTTTCTCTACTTAGTGCTATATCCATTTCACAAGACTAGCTTGTAATAGCAAGCCTCTGAAAGCCTACCTCTGCTGAATGGGAAATACTTGTACAGCAAATTAGAGGTCACTCTCTAACCACCAGTCACTTTAACTCTCAGATGAACAGTGCTGTGGTCCAGTGGCTCTCCAGCAAGGAAGACTGAAATGTTTTCTTGCACTGTTAAGTTCTACCATTGACCTTTTGGAATATAGAGGATCCTGAGAAAAGGCTCCCTTTCTAGCTTACCTGTGCCTCAGCAGAACATAGTGAGTGTTTTCCTGTTTGTGTTACTTTTGGCTTTTCTGTTTCAGCTTACTTACCGAGGCCTAGCAGAGGTGAGAACTTTGCAAAGTCAAACTGCCAGAGACTGGTATAACTATAATTTGGCCTCCTGAGGCAAACAGCTCAGTTAAAATAATCACATAACAGCCAGTGGAGCTACTAGGCCTCAGGTTAAGTGCTCTTACTGCTACTAAGTAACTGTTTAAATTTAGGAAAGATAATAAAATTTTCTGATTCCAACTTTCCTCACCTGACTGATGGTGATGACCAGATTCACTTCACTCTGTGTATTTGAGCCTTAAATGGATAAATTTGCATGAAAGACAGTGTCTGTTCTTCAATAGGCACTCAAATTATAACCATCATTTTTAATAATTATGAATTATGGTGGTATTTGGGGCTATGGGCTGGCACTGTAGCTGAGATTCTGGAATTCTCTTTTCTAGGTACATATGTATTTCTATTCTTCCTGCTCCTTTCAATAGGCATTTCCATGGAATCATCTATCTAAAGATGAAGCAAAATATTATTTTACTATTAGTGGGAAAAATTATCAATATCTTGTCCAGAATCCTTGTAATCAAGGTTGGCACACAGACTCCAGCAAAAAATCTAAACTCTGCAAAAGGCTAAACTGTGAGATTCTACTACATCAACCTTGAGAGGTGGATGGAAGAGTTGAGAAGAGAGGTTGTTTAAAACAACATAATGTGCTCAACCACTCAACCTCAGGGAATGCGACGTAGAGAACACTTTTTTTAAAAGCAGAATAAACTTACCCATAAATAAGTAAGGCCTGTCAAAGAAAAATTGTACTAGACTGAATTACTTTGGCAAGGAAGACTCTATTCATGACTTTTGCAATGGAGGAGACAGAATGACCTGAAGTCCACTAAAAAGGCAGAGAGAATTTTGTATGCTGGGATGCATTAATGGAAAAGAAGTATCAAGATTTTAGGGGGAAGTTGGCCAATGATATTGGGCATCTGTGCTTGCTGGTTGGTCTTGCAGAAGATGGGCTCCCTCCCTCCCATAGAGACTGGGATACAGGGGCACTAACTTCATTGAGAATTGCATTTCGGAGGGATTGCCCTGAGTCCTTGATAATAACATATATATTAAAACATTTAATATATTAAATCTAGTGGCCACATGTGAGAGAAAAAATGCAATATTTGTCTTTCTGGGTCTGGCTTATTTAACTTAAAGTGAGGGTCTCTGGTTGTATTCATTTTCCTGCAAATGACATAATTTCATTCTTTATGGTTGAAACTCCATTTTGTATACATACCACATTTTTTTCATCCATTCATCTGTTGATGGACATCTAGGTTGATTCCTTATCTTGGCTATCGTGAATAGTGCTGAATGCGCACGCACGTGCACACACACAGACACACATACACACACAGATACACACACAACCATGGATAAGCAGGTATCACTATTGTATGTTGACTTAAGATTTAGAGCTAGTTATATCGTTGTTCTATTTTCAGTTTTTTGATGATCTTCAATACTGATGTCCATAGTGGTTGCACCAACTTGCATTCCCACCATCAGTGTATAAAAGTTTCTTTGTACTCACATTCTTCCCAATGTTTGTTGTTTGTTTTCTTGATGATATCCTTTCTGACTAGGTGAGATTATATTACCCTGATCTCAAAGCCAGATAAGGGTACAACAATACAAGAAGACTACAGACCAATTTTCATGATGAACATAGATGCAAAAATTCTCAAAAACAAAATCAAATGAATTTCAAGAATAATTAAAAGGATCATATATTATGATCAAACTGATTTCCTTCATTCCAAGAATGCAAGGATGGTTCAACATATGCAAGTCAATAAATGTAATAGAGTACATAAATAGACACAGGGACAGAAATAACGTGATCATCTCAATGGATGCAGAAAAAGCCTTTGACAAAGTTCAGCAGGCCTTCATGATAAGTGCCCTGAAGTAATTAGGAATCGAAGGAACATACCTCAACATTTGTTGTTGTTGTTGTTCTTAGCTCTGGAGAAGGACCTCAACATAATAAAGGCAATATATGAAAAACCTACAGGCAATAATATACTAAATGAGGAAAAAGTCAAAGCGTTTCCCAGAAAATCAAGAATGGGACAAAGGTATCCACTCTCTCTACTCTCATTCAAAGTAGTGATTGAACTCTTAGCCAAAGCAATAAGTAAGAGATAGAAACAAAAGGGATCCAAATAGGAAAGAAAGAATAAAATTGTCCCTATCTGCAGATGAAATGATCCTTTACTTAAAAATCCCTAAAGACTCCAACAGAAAACTCTCAGAGTTCATAAACATTTGCATGCAAAGTAGCAGGATACAAAATCAATACATAACAATCTATATTTACTATATACCAATAAAAAACAGGTTTTAAAAGAAATCAGGGAAACAATCCTATTTACAGTAGCTTCAGAAAGAATAAAATGCCAAGGAATAAGCCTAACCAAGAAGGTGAAAGATCTCTATAATGAAAACTTAAAAATATTGAAGAAATAAATTAAAGAATACACTAGAAGATGGAAAGACCTCCTATGCTCATGGATTGGAAGAATTAATACTGTGAAAATGGCTGTATTATCAAAAGTAATCCAGTGATTCAATGCAATTCCCATTAAAAATCAAATGACATTGTTCACAGAAATTGGGAAAAAAAATCCTAAAATTCATGTGGAAACACAAAAGAACCCAAATCACCAAAGCAATCCTGAGCTAAGAAAGTAATACTGGGAATATCCCAATACCTGATTTCAAATGATACTACAGGGACATAATAACAAAGCAATATGGTACTAGCACAAAAACATATAGGTGGGTGTCATGGTGCACACTTTTAATCCCAGGGACTTGGGAAGTGGAGGCAGGAGGATTGCAAGTTCAAGGCAAAAGACAGCCTGAATAACTTAGTGAGACTCTGTCTCAAAATGCAAAGTAAAAAATGGGCTGCAGGTATGGCTGAGAGGATGAGTGCTTGCAACAAAAGCATGCATGAGGGCCTGGATTCAACTGCCCAGTACCACAAACAAACAACCAACCAACCACAGAAAATCAGACATATATGCCAATGGAATAGAATAGACCCAGAAATAAACCCACTCAGCTATAACCACCTAATATATGACATAGATGTGAAAAACACATGTTGGAGAAAAAAACAATCTCTTTAACAAAGGGTGCTGGGAAAACTGAATATCCACAGGTAGAAGAATGAAACTAAATCCTTATCTCTCACCTTGTACAAAAATCAATTCAAAATGGTTCAAACACCTTAATGTATGATCTGAAACTTTGAAATTGGTAGAGAAAAACATAGAGAAAATATATGATATAGGCATAGAGGACTCCAGTAGCTCAGGAAATAATAGCAAGAACTGACAAGTGGGATTTCATGAAATTAGAAATCTTCTGCACAGCAAAGGAGACATTTAATAGAATGAGGAGGCAGTCTACAGAATGGGAAAAATACATTCACCAGCTATCAGTCAGGGGGTTAGTATCAAGAATATATAAAGAACACAAAGAATTAAACAAAAAAAGCAAATTATCCAATCAGAAAATGGGTAAATTAACTGAACAGATAGTTCTTAAAAGAACACATAAAAATGCCCAAGATAAACAAATGAAAAAAGGTTCAACATGCCATCGGGAAATGCAAATCAAAACTACATTGAGATTTCATTTCATCCTAGTCACAGTGGTTTATCTTCAAAGGAATTGATTTCACCACATCAGTCAGACCTGGTGCCAGGGTGAGGGCTCTTCAGGGTTGAGGGGAGCACAAGGAGGGTAGATGTATTTCTGTAGGTTTGGGAAAATGGGGCAGTGAGAATTTCTTTTTCTTTATCTGATTTTTGTTCCGTAATCTCCCTGTGAGGGATTGTCTGAGCTCCCTCATCCTTTTCTGTGTTGCTTATTGCACAGAAATTGCCCACTTAACTCGCTTCTATAGCATCTGCTACCCATATTTATGAGCCTTTTGCCCCAATACAGTTGATGCTTTGAATCTCCTGGTTTATCACATACCTAATCACTGCTTCTCTGCTCAGCTGCTTCTGATTAAAACTTGGATTGAGCTGTGTGCTTAGTTCTTGGATGTCCTTACTGAGATACTCTGTCGTATCTCAGGTTTTGCAGTTTTTGACTCCATGCTTGTCTAGGTCCACACAGGAGGTTCATAGTCACTTTTTATCACTGCTGTTCTGAATGTAATTTCAGGTCCACAAGACTTGTCTTTTCTTCCAGGTAACACCTTACCTTTGAAAAATTGAGTACTTGGTAGATTTGTGCATGAACAATTTGTCAGTTTACCTTCCACTTCATTTAGGGGCTTTTGGCACTAAGCTTCAGATACATAGGAATGACAGTTATATATCACCACAGTGCCAGAGTGGAAACCCAAAGTTCTTTTTTATTCTTATTATGCAGATCTTTCAGGTATTCCTTGCCATAACCTTAAACCTAGCACAGGGCAGTAACCTACTGTGTCTATGTGGAAGGCCAGCACAAGTTACTCTACTTCTACTTAAAGCTGAGTCAGAATAGATAGCTAATTCTGTTTATTGCTCTGTTATTAATGTGAGGGTTAAAATTAGACTGTAAAGTCCTCCTGTGACTAGACTCCATGAAGAGGTGGTAAATGACACCTAAAATTAATCACTCTAAATTTAGTTAAATATTGTTTTTGCTACACATTTTAGATACATTCTGGTAATTGGATTTTTTTTCTGGTCTCCAAAATATTCAAACTTTCATAATTTTTTTTTCTGCAACATATTTTATGTTTGCAGCATGCATTATTTTAGTTTTATGCTACATTTTAATGTAATGTTTGTTTAGCAACATACATGTAAAGGTAACTTTTTAAGAATTTTTGAGTGTTTTTATTTATTTAAATGTATAGTCAGTTGTTATATTATTAGAAATTGTCTGATGTTTTGTAAGGAGATACCAGAAGTGACAATAAAAGAACTTGGAATCAAGAATAAAAGCTGTACAGCATATATAAAGCTTAGGTGCATGTTGTTAGATGCTTGTAAATTATAATTTTTATTTAACCTTTGAATGTTGCTAGCCACTGATAATTTTATCTAAATATAGTTGCATTGGGGCTAGGGTTCAGATAAGTTTGTGGACTGTTGCTCTGCGCTCTCTGAGACTCTGGAATTGATCCTCAGCACTGCATAAATGGGAGAAGAACACAGCAGCCCACTCCTAAAAACAATCCTGAAACAATCAGCCATTGAAAACCCTACCAGGGTCACTATGAGTTGGACCTGACTCAATAGCATCTAACAACAGCAACATCCTTGCACTCATTTAGAGCATTATTTTCAAATAATGAATGTGCACAATATTACATGTAAATTTGTGGAAATATTGCCTGCAGCCCTAGCACTGTGGCATCCGATCCCGTCAGATCTTGGAAGCTAAGCAGGGTCGGGCCTGGTTAGTACTTGAATGGGAGACCGCCTAGGAACACCAGATACTGTATGCTTGGGAGAAGGACCAGGTAACCCACTCCCAAATGTCAATCCACCATTGAAAACCCTATGAATAGCAAAGAAGCACTGACAAGAGTGTTTCACCTGTTGTACATAGGGTCACTATGAGTTGTATACCGACTCGACACCTAATAACAACATGCAAGTACTACAACTAACCATAGACATTTAAAGCCTTGTGTATGAAAATGAGAAAGTATGTACTGAAAAGGAAAGGCATATATGCATTAAGATCACATGGGAGTAAAAAAATATAACTAGTATTTGAAAGACTCAAGATACTGTCTAGGTCTTATACATATTTTCACAAACTGTACATACTACTAAAAATGTACTAACGTACTTTGTTAAAAGAAAAATGTTACTGGTATTTAGAAGTGACAGTGGATCCTTAAAATTGAACTGTAAGTTTTGAATTTTGTTGTGATATTTTCTAGCTATACTTAACTGTTTGAAACCTGTGATATTTGTGACCAGGTGAAAACAAGATCCATTAGAAACAATGGTGATTTGTGTCAGGCTTAAGATTATGTAGAAGGAATAACTATATGTTTCCCATTGTATTACTGCAGGCATTTTCCACCAGATTCAGCACTCTTGAAAGATTTTGTAATTTTTGTGGGGAAAAAAAAATAAAATCACAAGGATGAGGAACCAGAACTCCTTGCAAAGGATGAACTTTCCTCTTTAATGTATTGGGCTTTTTTGTGGTCAAAATTATAGCTGCTTTAGTTATTAGTAATTCTAATTATGCAGTGATTCTGTACAAGTCAGAGGACCAGATTGTAAAGTAGATGCAGCAGAATGCAAGCTGGTTATTTAAAGAAATTTAAACTTTGTTCAGCATGTACCATATAATATAGACAATAAGCAATTTTTCTTCTCAAAAGCAGCAGTTAATTATTATAAATGTCAAAATTGTATCTATCATGGTTATTTTGTTTCAAAATTGTTTGAGCACATTAGCTTTCTGATGGAGTATTTGAACGCAAAATTGTGATGCATTCTTGGAGTTTCAACTCTCATATGTAAAATTGTCGTCCAAAATCTTGAGTGGCTTAAATCCACTAAGTGATAGGAAGTAACAGATTAGTTAGACGTTTTAATGTGTAATATAGAAAAGCAAGGGCTAGGATTTAGCTCAGTTGGTAGAGTGCTTGCTCTGTGCACTCTGAGGCCCTTTGTTCAATGGCCAGCACTGCAAAAATGGGAAAAGGACCTGGCAAACCACTAACAAAACAATCAGCCATTGAAACCCCTATGAAAGACAGAGAAGGGCTGACATAGTGCTGGGCATTGCACAGTGTCAGGGAGTGTTTCATTCTGTACATAGTGTGTGCTATGCGTAAGACCCAATTCAATGGCACCCAACAACAACATAAGAAAGCAAATTTCTTAGCAAATTTAATTAGCCATTTTTATTTTTAGAACATATCATGCTTGTATCAAACACAATGCATAAAATAAGTGATGCTTTTCAATTCTTTCAACAATATTTCTATTATTTGGTAAAATTGTATAATTAATATAAGCTTGAGAGGTATCAAGGATTTCATATTTGCAGTGTCTAACTAGAAAGGTTAACTAATAAGATGTTTAATATTTAAAAATAGGCTATATTTGTGGTGTGTGATTGTGTATTGTTTAATAATCGTAAGTGAATGCTGCACATGTATTTTTGAAAATAAAAGTTACTAGAAAGCAGATGTATAAGCATACAACTCTGCAGACAAGAGGGAGCACCTTTTTCTTTTGTGTTTGTAGCCTCTCATCTGGTGCTGAGTGTGGGGTATAGAGAGGACAGAGCATAACCACAGCTGTGCTGGGAAGCCTTGCTTACTCCTGATGACAAGGAAGGCAGAGACTGAAGATGTTTTGGAAGATGTAGAAGAATATGCAGAGTTGGGAGGTCGGTGTTAGAGGGAGGAGAATGAGAGGCCACTACCCTGGTGTGGGTCAGAGAGTAGTGACAGCAGTGAGAAGGGCTTCAAGTGAGAGAAGATGATGGGAAATAAGGCTGAGAAATTTCTCAGAAAAACACAAAGATTCAGTAACAACCACCAAAACACACAAACACACACAAACCCTAGCATTAGTGTGTGAATTTTTTTAATTAGTATTTTTTATTGGAAATTTTTAATGTACAACTTAATGTCTATCATTCTGACATGTATTTCATTGTAACATTTCTATACATGCATTTCATTGTGCGTTGCTCACAAGGAAACATGTCTCAGTGGCAAGAACACCCACAGACTGAAAATGAGAGGATGGAAATTGATATACCAAGCAACTAGAAGCCACATAAAAGGAAAGTTAACCATCCTTATATAAGACAAAGTAAACTTTAAGGTAAAACTAATCTGAAGAAGCAAAGAAGGTCACTATATATTAATAAAGGGAACAATTGACCAAGAAGGTATAACAATTGTAAATATATATGCATTGAACATCAGTGCACTCAACTACATTAAAAAACAAACAAACAAACTACTGAACTTAAAAGGACAGAGAGGTGCAAATACAATAGTAGTGAGTGACCTGAGTATTCTACTCCCATCAATAGGTCAAATATCCAGACAAAGTCAACAAAAACACCTTCATATTTAAACACCACAAGATCAAGTGGATTTAATAGACATAAAAAGGGTATTCCATCCAAAAGCCATAGAATACATTGTTCTCAGCAGTCCATGGAACTTTCTCTAAAATAGATCCCATTTCAGGCCATAAATCAAGTCTTAATGAATACAGAAAATTTAAAATAATTTCATGTGTCTTATTAGTCCATAATGGAATAAAAAGAGAAGCAGCAAGAGAAATTACAGAAAATATACAAATATATGGAAAATGTACAATTTACTCTTAAATGACAAATGAGTACTTGAAGAAACGAGAGAATAAATTAAAAAATTCCTAGAATCAAATGAAACTGAAAACAACCTACCAGAACCTTTGGGATATAGCAAAGACATTGTTAAGAGAGAAATTTATAGTGATGAGTGCCTACATTAAAAAATTAGAGCAGGTTTAAACAAATAGTGATGTATCACAAGCTCTTAGAAAAAGAAGAGCAAACAAAACCTAAAACCAATAGATGGGGAGCAATAACAAATATCACAGCAGAAATTAATGAAACAGAGAGTGAAAGAACAATAAAAAGAATTGGTGAAACAAAGAGCTAGTTCTTTGAAAAGATAAACAAGATTGACAAACCCTTAGAAAAACTAGCCAAAGGAATGAAAGAAGACTCAAATCAAGAAAATTAGGGATGAAAAAGGGAACATTACAACAAATTCCAGTGAAATCCAGAGATTTATTAAGGAATACTTTGAAAAATTATATTCCAGAAATTATATTTATAATCTAGAAAACTTAGACAAGATGGATAAATTCCTAGACACATATGAACTGCCAAATTTAAGTCATGAGGATATAAAGAACTTAAACAGACCTATAACAAGCAGCAAGATTGAAGCAGTAATAAAGAGTCTCCCAAAAAAGAAAAGCCCAGGACTAGATGGATTCACTGCTGAATTCTACAAAACCTTTAAAGAAGAATTAATACCAGTGCTCCTCAAATTATTCCACAAGATACAAATGGGAGGTTTGTGGACTTTATCTCATCTGATTTACGTAGAAGTCATGTGACAAAAGGTGCTCAGTACAAATGTACCATACGTGATCTGGAATTCAGCAAAAATATCATAATGCTTAAGATGAATTTAGGTTCTCAGATTATAAATAAAGCCCTTTTTCAATCATGTCCCACTGACATCTAGTGATTTAGCTAGATGCTTTATTACCACTTTTAAAGAAGAAGTCTTGGAAAACATTTGGTAGCATACAGAAAAGATTTAGTCTTACAGACTTATATTTTCTTTATATGTCCTACCATAATATGTATAAATTTTCAAGACTTCTTCCTGTTTCCTATACTAGAAGGATTCTAGCATGAAAGAAGTGTCAGGATAAGATAGATAATTTGAAAGACTTTAATAGAGATTAGCTACAAAGATGTGGGCAGTGTTTAAGATAGGCAATAAGGGATGGTGAAGTAACTCAGAGCCAGTGATGGAGGAAGACTATGCCCCTGTAAGCCTGAAGAATAGAGAGAAAGGACAATACTGAAAGCCAAGAGTAGAGAAATGTGGAAAGACATAGAAATTGAGGGTTCTAACACTCACTAAAGGGACATAGGCCTGAAGGGACACAGGGATGCTGTTTGACAGGAAGAGTGCCTGGGAGGTAAATATCTCTTCCACTCTACTCTCTGCCCTCCATCTGTCCTGTAGATATCTTCCATTAGCAAGGCAAATGTAAGTCAAAGGGGAAGTGATCTCATGGATGCAGACTGAATCACTGGGCTTCCCAGGCCCCAGAACACTGTGGACAGGTTAGAGATTGGGTCTTATAGGTAAACAGAGGGGGGCTGGGATTTAGCTCAGTTGGTAGAGTGCTGCGCTGCAGTCTCTGAAGTCCCAAGTTCAATTCCCAGCACCTCAAAAATGGGAGAAGGGCTTGGCAATCCACTCCCAAGGCAATCCCGAAACAGTCAGCCATTGAAAACCCTATGAAGGTCGCTATGAGTCAGATACTGACTCGACGGCACCTAACAACAAGGTAAACAGAAGATGTCCACCACAACACTTGACCCACCAACTATTCATTCATAAAAGTGATTTATTTTTTGCACTTGTTGCCTAAAATTATTTTTATTCATATTTTAATTGTACATATTTATGGGATATAGAATGATAATCCAGTTCATATATAACAATGTGTAATGATTAAATCAGGATTGTTGATACTTCTATCCTATTAAACATTTTAAATTTTTTATTAACATGCAAGGATAATTGTACATATTTATGAGGTATAGTATGGTTTTTATTTTTTACTTGCCTGGAGTATAGTGAGATTCATTATGGTATTTTCATAAAATTTCATCCTGTATTTTATACCCATTCTTTCCCTCTTTACCCTATGTTGCTCTTCTTTCCCCTCATACTTGTCCCCTCCACTTTCCTGATGTACCTACTTGTATTTTACAATCTTAGATGTGTACAATTATCTGTGTGTGTGTGTGTGTGTGTGTGTGTGTGTGTGTGTGTGTGTAGATCAAACTCCTGCATAGGAGCTTTAAGGTAGATCTAGTTCCTGTACAGGAGTGAAAATGTAATATTTCTTTTTTTGAGTCTGGGTTATTTTCCTTAAAATGATGATATCCAGTTCTATCTATTTTGCTGCAAATGATATAATTTCCATCTTTTTTACTTCTGAATAATATTCCATTGTAATTTTTTGAGATATATATGCATATATATACATATGTATGTACGTTGCTGTTGTTGTTAGGTGCCTTCGAATCGGTATCTGACTTATAGTGACCCTGTGTACAACAGGCAAAACACTATTGTCAGTGCTTCTCTGCTGTTCATAGGGTTTTCAATGGCGGATTGATTTTTGGGAGTGGGTTGCCGGGTCTTTCTCCCAAGCCTACAGCACCTGGTGTTCCCAGGTGGTCTCCCATGCAAGTACTAACCAGGCCCGACCCTGCTTAGCTTCCGAGGTCTGATGGGATCAGATGCCACAAGGCTACGGCTGCAGGCGTGTGTGTGTGTGTGTGTGTGTGTGTGTATTTATTCTCCTAGATATTAATCCTCTGTCAGATTTATAAGTAGCAAAGATTTTCCCCTATTTTGTGGGCTCTTTATTGTTTCCTTTGTTATGGAAGAGCTTTTTAATTTTATGTACTCTCATTTGTCGATTCTTAGTGCTACTTCTGGGCTACTGGAGTCTTGCTAAGAAAGTTGCCTATGTCTATGTGTTGAAATGTGTTGCCCACATTTGTTTCTAGTCATTTCAAAGTTTCGGATTTTATATTCAGATCTCTCATCGGTTTTGAGTTGATTTTGTACAGGATGAGAGATACAGTTCTACTTTTCATTCTTCTACATATAGGTATCCAATTTTCCCAGCAATATTTCTTGAAAAGACTACCTTTTCTCCGATGTATGGTTTTGGCACCTTTGTCAAAAATTAGGTGTCTGTAGCTGCATGTGTTTATTTCTTGGTCTTCTATTCTGCTCCATTGATCTTCTTTCCTGTTTTGGGGGCAGTACCAAGATGTTTGTGTTACCATAACCCTATCATATAGTTTGAAGTGAGGTATTGCCACGCCTCCTGTTTTTGCTGCTTAGGATTGTTTTGAATATTTTGCTGCTTAGGATTGCTGCTAAGGATTGCTTAGGAAAGATCCTGTGTACAGGACCTTTTGTACTTTCACATGAATTTTAGGTTGCTTATTCTATTTCTATGAAGTATATTATTGGAATTTTGAAGGAGAGTGCATTGGATCTGTGGATCACTTTTGGTAATATAGCCATTTTCATAATATTAATTTTTCCAATTCATGAACAGGGGAGGTCTCTCCATCTCTAATGTCTTTTTTGATTTCTTTCTTTGGTGTTTTGAAATTTTCATTGTAGAGGTCTGTTGGATCTTTTGTGAGATTAATTCCTAAATATTTAATTTTTTGGTAGGCTACTGTGAACGGGATTCTTATTTTGATTTCTTTTTTTTCCTCTTAGTGACTGGTATGTAGAAATGCTATTTATTTTTAAATGTTAAGTTTGTATCTTGCTACTATTTGAAGGAGCTAGTTAGATTTAAGAGCTTTTTAGTAGACTTTTCAGGCTCCTCCTTTTTTTTTTTTTTTTTTTTTTTTTGTACTTGGGGTTGAGCCCAAGGTCTCACGTGTGTTTTGCAAGCACTTTACCATTTACCACTTTACCTGGCCCATTTATTTTTTTTACCTTGAGACAGCGTTTCACTAAGTTTCCCAGACTGCCTCTAGCCTCGAATCTATGATCCGCCTGCCTCTACCTCCTGAGTTGCTGGGATTACAGGCATGAGCCACTAGGCCCAACATAGAATTTTTTAAGTATAAGATTATGTCCTCTGGAAATAGGGAAATTTGACCTTGTCCATCCCTGTTTCTATCCCTTTTATTTCTTTCTATTGCCTTATTGCTTTAGATAGGACTTCTATCACTAGACTGAATAGAAGTAGAGAGTGCATACTCTTGTCTTATTCCTGATTTTAGGGTGAATGTTTTTAGTTTTTCCTCATTTCATAGAATGTTGGCTACGGGTTTCTAGTAAATAGCCTTTAAGATGTTAAGATATGTTCCTTCTATTCCTGGTTTCTTTAGGACTTTTATCATGAAAGGATGTTTAAATTTGTCCAAAGTTTTTTTTTTCTGCATCTGTTGAAATTATTCTGTGATTTCTGTCACTGAGACTATTGATGTGTTGTATTATATTTATTGATTTGTGTCTTTCAAACCATCCTTGCATCTGTGGAATGGAGCACACATGGTTGTGGTGTATGATCTTTTTAATGTGATGTTATATTCAGCTGTTGTGATGTTATATTCCTGCAAGTATTTCACTGAGGATATTTCTGTCTATGTTCATCAGAGAATTTGGTCTGTAGTTTTCTTTTTTTCTTTCTTTTTTTTTTTTTTTTGTTGTGTCCTTATATGGTTTTGGCATTGTGGTGATACTGGTATCATAGAATGATTCTGGAACTTTGCCTGCCATTTCTATTTTATGGAGTAGTTTGAGAAGAATAGGTATTAAGTGTTCTTTAAAAGCTTGATAGAATTCAGCTGTGAACTCATTAGGAGCTGGGCTTTTCTTTGTTGGAAGTTTCTTTATTACTGTCTCAGGTACATTACTTGTTCTACATCTGTTTAAATTATTTATATCCTCTTGATTTAATTTTGATAGGTGTAATGTTATGAAATTTATCCATTTCTTCTGTATTTTCATTTTGGGGGAGTACAAGTTCTTGAAGTAAAATGTCCTTTGTATCTTATTGGTATCTGTTGTTATGACCACTTTTTCATCTCTAATTTTATTAACTTGGGTCTTTTCTCTCTTTTTTTGGTTACTTATTTAAGAGTGCCAATCTTGTTTATCTTTTCACACGATGAACTCTTGGGTTTCATTGACTCTTTATATTTTTTTTAGTTTCTTTTTTGTTGATTTCTATCTTGGTTTTTCTAATGCCTAAATGTTTATCATTATTTGTTTGAAATTTATCTAACTTTTTGACGTAGGCCTCATAGCTATGAATTTCCCTTGTAGTACTGCCTTTGCTGTATCCCAAATGTTTCGGTAGGTTGTGTTATCATTTTAGTGTGATTCTAGGACTTTTTTTTTTTTTTTTTTTTTGGTAGTGCTGGGGATTGAACCCTTTGCCTTGTGCTTGCTATGGAAGTGCTTTACCACTGAGCTACAATTCCAGCTTGATTCTAGAAACTTTTAAATTTTCTTTATGATTTCTTTGATGACCCATTGATCATTCAAAAGCTTGTTATTTAATTTACATGTATTTGTAACATTATGGTAGTTTCTGTTGCTGTTGATTCCTGGCTTGATTCCATTGTGGTCTGATAAGATACAGGAAATGATTTAATTTTTTTTTTGTATTTGTTGAAGCTAGTTTTGTGAATTAAAGTGTGGTCTATTTAAGAAAATGTTCCATTTAGTGCTGAGAAAATATGTCTTTCATGTCTGCTGAAAGGAATCTTCTGTAGACATCTGTAAATTCAATTAATCTATGGTTTTGCTTAAGTCCATGGTTTCTTTGTTGAGTTTTTGCTTTGGTGATCTGTCTGCTGAAGAGAGTGGAGTATTGAGGTCCCCCATTATTGTTGTCTGGACTAATGTGTTTTTATATATAAAACCATACCTTCCTGGCATCAGATCTTCTCAGTTCTTGGAAGCTAAGCAGAGTTGAACCTGATTAGTACCTGGGTGGGAGATCACCTGGGAACACTGGTGCTGTGGGCTTGTGAGAAGGACTGGGCAGCCCACTCCCAAACCAATCAGCCATTGAAAACCCTATGAATAGTAGAGAAGAACTAACATAGTGCCAGGCATGGCACAGTGGTTGGGAGTGTTTCATTCTGTTCTACATAGGGTCACTATGATTTGGACCTGATTTGATATCACCTAAGTAAAACAACAATATTACTGTGTCGGGACCTATGTGTTCTTTTATAACCAGTAATATTTTTAATGAATTTAAGAGTGCTGGTGTTTAGTACATAAATATTTACTACTGTTATATCTTGTTGGTTGATTATTCCCATTATTAATCTGTAGTAGCCTTCTTTGTCCCTTCCAATTAGTTTAGAATTGAAGTCAAGTTTGTGAGATACCAGTATAGCTGCCCTTGTCTTTTTTTCTTCCCCATGCTTGATATATCATTTTCCAACCTCTCATTTCTACCTGTGTGCTTCCTTTCAAATAAGGTTAGTCTTTTGGATGCCACAAATAGAAGGATCTTATTCCTTACTCCAGTTGGCCAATTGGTGTCTTTTGAATGGAGAATTAAGAGTTATTACTGAGATGACTGGTGTTCTGTAGAATTTTGTTGGTTATTTTCCTAGTGATTTTGGTGTTGCTTTTTCTTTACTTTCCCCCCTGTTCATATTAGTGTTTTCCTGGTGCATTAAGTTGGATATCCTTGCCTCTTTCTTAGTTTTCATTTGTTCGCCATTCCTCTCATGGCTTTTATTTATTTTTGTGGTCTTGCATTTGGCTCTTTCTTCTCCTCCATTGAGGACTTCCTACAGCATCCTTTGCAATGATGGTTTGGTGGTAACTTTGTATTTATCTTGGAAGGTCTTTATTTCTCCATCTATTTTAAAGGATTATTTGGCTGGATATATTACTCTTGGTTGGCAAGTATTTGTGTTCAGGACTTAAAATATATCATTCCATGGTTTTCTTGATTTTAGGGTTATTATGGTACGGTACTATTATGGTGAGGTATTATGGTGAGGTATTATAATTATTGTGAGGTATTATGGTGGGGTATTGTGGTGCTGGAGATAACTATTGAATATACCATGGACTGCCAAAAGAACCAACAGATATGTCCTAGAAGAAGTGCAACCAGAGTGCTCATTTGAAGCAAGGATGGCTAGTTTGCATCTTACATATTTTGGGCATGTAGTCAGGAGAGACCAATCCCTCGAGAAAGACAACATGTTTGGGAGAGTTGCAAATCAGTGGAAAAAAGGTAAACCCTCCACCAGATGTATTGAAACAGTGTCTGCAACAATGGGCTTAAATATAAATAAGATCACGTGCCTGGTGCAAAATAGGGAAGTGTTTCCATCTGCTGTACATAGGATCTCTATGAATCGGACTGGACTCTAAGGCACCCAACAACAACAACAGTGGTGAGATATGGTGTTATTCTAATGGGCTTACCTTTGTAGATGAGCTGACATTTTTAACTTGCAGCCTTTATAATTATTTCTTTGCTTTGTAGTTTGAGCACTCCAGCTATAATGTGACAGGGGGAGGGTTTTTTTTTTTTTTCTCATCCAGTCTATTTGGAGTTCTCTATGCCCCTTTTATTTGGGTGTCTATTACTTTTCCTAGGTATAGGAAGTTTTCAACTACTATTTTATTGAATAGGCTTTCTATGCCTGTTGTTTTAGTTTCAGCTCCTTCTTATACACCTTGGCTTCATCACTTCATCTGGTCCCATCCTTCTTGGAAGTTGTGTTCCTATTCCTTTATTTTTTTCTCTTTCTTGGCAGCTGAGAAGTTATCTCTTCAACCTCGTTTGCTGTCCCTGATATTCTATCTTATTTTTGATCAAGTACGTTTGCATTGCTTTTTGCTATGATATTTATTTGTGCTTTTCAATTCTAGCGTGTTTGATTTTTTCAAGACCTCAATTTCTTTACTGAAGTTTTCTTATAAGTTACATACCTTTTTAATATCAGTTGTCTCAGTTGCATTCATCTGCTTAGTTGTGTTTTCTTTGTGATCATTATCATTTTTATAAGTAGACTTTTAAATTATTTGGCATTTAAATCATTTTAGAATCTTTGATTTCAGTTATTTTAAGGTTATGATCATTTGAAGGATTCTCCTCATCCTGCTTTTTCATATTTCTTATTTTTCTATGTTGAGTTATGAGCATTTCTAAGTATAGTTATCACTTCCTGAATTATTTGGAAGTTTTCTTGGTGAATTGCCTTCTTTTGAGGTCTTGATCCTTGGCATCACTCAGAGTGGAGAATGCATTCTGATGTTGTAGTAACTTTAGTCAAAATCACATTTATAATGACAGTTGATCTGATTTGAGGACAGTTACTACTTAAGAAATTATCAATGGTAAGGAATTTTTAGGAGTATTGTCGAGTAAGTTATGGGGTTAGATATTAATTGTAGTAAAGATTTTGATTAGAGAGGGATGGAAGTCAAGGGGAGAGATGGGGGAGGAGGATAGGAAAGAACTGGATTAGGTAGGAATACATAAGAAGAAGAGATAGGAATGGGAGTGTTGGAGAGTAGGAAAAAATAGCAAACAAAAACATGTATTTCCTTATACACTTCATAAATGTGTTTAAGGTTGTACACAAATTATAAGAGGTAAAACCAATATAAGTATACAAATTCTCTTTTATCTCTTTTACTTTTTCCACTTTTTAAACAAATAGATTTGGAAAGTACTGAAATTATTGCAATCTAATAACTAAGGAAGTCTGCAGCCATACCATTGTGGCGTCTGATTTTGTCTGATCTTAGAAGCTAAGCAGGGTCACACCTGGTTAGTACTAGGATAGGAGTCTGCCTGGGAACACCGGGCATTATAGGCTTTGGAGAAGGACCTGGCAACCCACTCCCAAGAAATGATCAGCCATTGAAAACCCTATGGATAGCAGTGAAGCACTAACAATACTTTTTCACCTGTTGTGTGTAGGGTTGTTATGAGTCAGACACTGACTCAGGATACATAATAACAACGCCAACATTATAACATTATACATTATAAGTAGTATCACTGAAATACAAAGGATCATAAACCTGCTATGAACATAATTATATATAATTATACATATAAATTATATATGAATTACATATAAACATATTAGATAATCTGGAAGGAGTAGATTCTTATACATTTATAACCCATTAAGACTAAATCATAAAGAAGGAGGAAATCTGAACATACCAATAACAAATTAAGAGATTGCATCAGTAATAAAAAGTTCACCATCAAAGAAAAGCCAATGGCCTGTTTGGCTTCTCTGCTAAATTCTGACAAATATTTAAAGAAAAAATACCAATCCTTCTCAAATTCTTCCAAAATTTCAAAGGAGGGAAGACTTCCAAATTCATTTTAGGTGGCTGTGATATTAAAACCAGACAAGGATACTGTAAGGAAAGAAAATCACTGACAATATACTTGGCAAGACTGAGAGTTAGCTCAGTTGGTAGAGCACCACACTGCAGTCTCTGAGGTCCCAAGTTCAATTCCCAGCACTGAAAAAATGGGAGAAGGACGTGGCAACCCACTCCCAAAGCAATCCCGAAACAGTCAGCCATTGAAAACCCTATGAGGCTCACTACGAGTCAGATACTGACACGGCGGCACACAACAAACAACAACAATACTTGGCAAACATAGATGCAGAAATCCTCAACAAAATTCCATACTAAATTCAGGAACACATTAAGAGGATCACTTATCATGGTAAAGCGGGATTTATGCCAGAGATAATGGACTAGGATTTAGTTCAGTTAGTAGAGTGCTGCTCTGCACTATCTGAGGACCCAGGTGCTGAGGACCCTAGCTCCACAAAAATTGGAGAAGGATATGGTACTCCACTCCCGAAAACAATCATGAGACAACCGTCATTGAAAACTGTATGATGTTCGCTGTGAGTCAGACCCAACATAATGGCACCTAACAACAACAGTAACACGTGGGATGCAGGGATGGATCAACATATACAAATCAATAACTGATACAGCACAAATGAAGGACAAAATCCATATGATAACTCGAATGGATACGGAAAAGTCTCAACAACATTCACTATTCTTTCACGATGAAAAGTATTGACAAATTAGGTATGGAAGAATGTACTTCAACACAATAAAGGTTATATATTAAAAGTCCATTGTTAACATCACACTCAATGGTGAAAACCTGAAAACTTTGCTCTCACATCGAAAAAAATACAAGGATGCTTGCTCTTACCACTTCCATTTAACATAGTATTAGAAGCCCTAGCAAGAAAAATTAGATAAGAGAAATGAAAGGCATCTGAGTTGGAATGGGAAAAGTTAAATTGTCTGTGTTCAGGTGTCATGATATTATGTATAGAAAATCTAAAGACTCCATCATAAGTAATTATAACTAATAAAGGAATTTAGCATTTTGTTGTATCAAAAATGAGCTATCCAAAAAAGAAATCAAAAAAACAACTCCATTTATGGTAGCTACCAAAAATGAAAAGAATAACTTAGGAGTAAGTTTAACCAAGGGGATGAAAGATCTATACATATTGGTGAGTGAAATTGAAGAAGGCACAAATACATGGCAATATATCACATTTATAAATTGGAATAATTAATATTGTTTATAATGTCCATATTATACAAAGTGACCTACAGATTCAATTCATTCTCTATGAAAATGTCAATCACATTTTTCAAAAACTAAAAGAACAAAATTCATGTAAAAATCACAAAAGACCTTGAGTAGTCTTTGCAGCCTTGAGAAAAATAAACAATGCCACACTACTTGATTTCAAAATCTGCAAAGCTACAGTAATCAAATCAGATCAGCACTAGTATGAAAACAGACACATAGACCAACTGAACAGAAAAGAGAACCAAGAAATAAAGTCCTGCATTTATGGTCAATTAAACTTTGACAAAGATGCCAAGAACATACAATGAGGAAAACACAATCTCTTCAAGAAATAGTGCTGGGGAAATTAAATATACACATGTAGAAGAATGAAGTTCAGTTCTAATCTCACACTACATACAAAATTTGACTCAAAATTGATTAAAGACTTGTAAACATGAGACTTGAAACTGTAAAAATACTAGAAGAAAATGAAGGAAAAGCTTCTGGATATTAGTCTGGTAAATATTTTTTGGATATGACTCCAATTAGAAGGGTGACAGCAGCAAACCCAAGTGAATGGGATTACATCAGTATTAAAAGCTGCTGGGAAATCAAGGGAATGGTAGAGTAAATGGACAACTTATGGTATGGCAAAAGTATTTGCAAATTGTATATGTGATGAGGTCATAATATCAATATATGTAAGGAACCCAACTCAAAAGCAAGAAAATCAATAATCTAATTTAAAAATGAGCAAATTATTTTAATAAACATTTCTCAAAAGAAGATATACAAATGTTCAACAGGTATATGGGAAAAGTGCTCAACATCACTAATCATCAGGGAAATGCAAATTAAAATCACAAAAAGTCACCTCACACCTGTTAGGATGGCTGTTATCAGAAAGATGAAAAATAACAGAACAAATGTTGACAAAAACGTAGAGAACAGTGAACACATGTATAGTGTTTGTGAGAATAAAATTATGAAGGCTCTGTAAAATACTAAAAATATATTTACCTTATCTAGGTATTGTACATTTACCAATGTGACTACAATATATAAATACAAAGAATATGTAATCAATGTTGAAGAAATGTCTGTACTCCTCTGTCTATTGTAGCATTACTCACAATAGCCAAGAATCGGAACAACCTAAGTAACCATCAGCAGATTAATGAATAAAGAAAATGTATTCACACATACACATATGAAATACTATACAAATTTTAGAAAGAAGGAAATTTTGTTATTTGTGACAGCATCAGTGTAACTGGAGGACATTTTGGTAATTAAAATAAACCAGGTACAGAAAGACAAACACCACTTGATCTCAGTTTTATGCAAAATGTAAAAAGTCAAACTCATAGAAGCCGAGAGTAAAATAGTCTTTACCAGAGGCTAAAGAGTGGAAAGATTAGGGAGTTTTTGGTTAAAGAACACAAAATTTCAGTTAGACTGAAGGGATAAGTTCAGGAGAGGTGTATCATGGAGACTATAGTTAATGACAATGTATTGTGTACTTAAAAATTGCTGAGAGAGTAGATTTTAAATGTTCTCCCCACAAAAAGATAAGTAAATGAGGTAAGCCATTTGTTAAATAATTTGTTTTAGCCATTCCACAATGTATTCATGTATGAAAACATGTTATAGGCCATCAATGTATACAGTTTTACTTGTTAATTAAAAACTTAAAAATGTACGTATATATGCATGTATATTAAATTGTGAATGTTTATATATATATTTACATATATAGTAGATATGTCTGTATAAATACTTTAAATTTCTTAGTAGACAGGCATATTTTATAACTAATTTTAGCCTACCTTATACCAAACACACTGTTGTTTGTTGTTAGGTGCTGTGGAGCGACCCTATATACAATAGGAGAAACAGTATTATCATTGCTTCTCTGGTATTCATAGGGTTTTCAATGGCTGATTGTTTCTTGGGGGTGGGTTGCCAGGTCCTTCTCCCAAACCCACAGCTTCTGGTGTTCTCAGGCGGTCTCCCATCCAGGTACTAACCAGGCCTGACCCTGCTTAGCTTCTGAGAGCTGATGGGATTGGGCGCCACAATGGTATGGCTGCAGGCACCAAGCACTCTAAACTGTGCCAAATAGCCTCTCATTAAATATGTGTTGAAAAATTATAAGTGAATATATTCAAGATAGATAAGTGAATGCATCTAAGATACTACTGTATTTTATAGAATTAATTTCATAAGACATCAACTGAAGCCAAAATTATAAGAAAATCATCCCTGTTTCTATTTTTATGCATCATAGGTTAAAAATATCCATTTAGTTCATTTAGTCAGCATCCATCCTGAAGATATCAGGTAAGCTAATCATTACTGTTGTTCTGTTTTCCTTCCTCTGGACACTTGGTAGGATTATATTTGTCTATTTGCTTAAGTTATGCAAGATTGTGCAATTTACCTTAGCCAAGAAAATATGAAGAGAAGTGACATTTACTACTTCTGATTACAAACACTTAAAAGCCCTCCATTTGTCTTGGCAATTTATGATGGTACTAGTGGTGAGGCCCCCTGAAATGAGAAAACTGTGGAACAGATCCCCTGCACACCTGAGATGAACTTATATAGTGAATGGGAAATAAGACTTCTGTATTTAAAAACAAAGATGTAGGAGCTATTTGTCTTGTAGCATAACTAAGCTGATTTTAAGTTTTGGCTCTCAACAGTTTGTGAAGATGTTTTTTGTTTTGTTTTCTTTTTGAGACTGGGTCTTGTGATGTGTGTTGTCCAAGCTTCTGCTTCATGTAGCTGGGACTAGAGGTACCCACCACTGTGCTCACCACCATGCCTAGTAAGGAGACAGTCTCAAAAGCAAATTATCATAAAACAATTCAGGAAGTGCCACCTAGAGATGTATCCTAAAGAAAACAAAAGTATATGAGTTAGGGGGAGAATTCAAACAGAGGTGAGACTCCAATTTACCCTTAAACAAAACTTAAAGGATTTTCTGGTAGAAATGTTTCAAATAAGCATTCTAAGATAAGCAGTAGTATGTGGCCTGGCAAATTTGCAGAATGACACAAAGTCCTGACTCTTAGGACAGATGTTTATACCCCCAGCAGCCACTTGGATCAGATCCAGAGCTTTGTAGAACATATGGTAAGTAAGTAGAGAACACACTAGGAGCAAGACTTCCTGGATTTGAACCTTGACTTGGTAGCTGTGTCATCTTGGATATGCTACAAGGCTTTCTAATTCTGAGTTTCAACTTCTGAAAACTTAGGGGCAGCAAGATCAACCATATAAGGTGGCTTGAAGATTACAGGACATCATATTTTTAATGGTGTGACCGAGTGCTTGGCATGTTGTTGTTGTTGTTAGGTGCTGTCGAGTCATGTCTGACTCTTAGCGACCTTAAGTACAACAGAATGAAACACTCCCAGACACTGTGCCATTCCCAGCACTATTGTCAGTGCTTCTGTGCTATTCATAGGGTTTTCAGTGGCAGATTGTTTCAGGAGTGGATTGCTAGATCCTTCTCCCTAACCTGCATCACCTGGTATTCCTAGGCAGTCTCCCATCCAAGTACTAAGTAGTCCAACCCTGTTTAGCTTCCCAGATCAGGCAGGATTGGATGCTCGGTTGCTGTGGCTACAGACATGCGGCACATAATGAGTGTACAAAACATGAGTTTTTAAATTATCGCTAGAAATCTTATACAGATCATAATAAATTTATTGATGCAGTTGAGAAAATGTTGGGCAATAGAGATGGACAGAATTGACCTACAGGAGAAGGTAGAAAAGAATACTTCAGGCTGAAGTGACCTGGGAACTCCTCTGGACTCTCAGAGTAGGGATGTTCTTGGGATGTGTATGGATTCTGGAACACTGACCTTACAAAATCATAGCCAACCACATACCCTATGTCTGTAGTCTTTATATGCTAAGGAAAATCTAATATTACTCCTCAAAACTATAAATACAGTGAGGGCATAAACTCATTCAGTTGTGCAAAGCAGAGGCCAGGGATAATTAACATGACCTCAAGTATACCCATCATATTCAAAGCTGCCTTGTCCCTGGTGGTTAGTCAAGTGCATTTAAAACTCTGCTGAATACATCTTTGTAGCATTAGAATTTGTCCATCTAAGTGCTTATGGATGTATTTTTATGCCTTCCAGTGCAGTATCTTAATGTACATTCAGAGTATATATGGAATAGAAATGGGAGAATGAATGTGATTTGCAACTTTGATCTCAGTGCTCTGCTTAGTGTGTATTCTGCCTTGAGAGTCTCCTCTCCTAGATCCCTGGTCCTGATACAGCATGAAAAACCTTTCAAAGTATGTAATTATCTTCCTCTATTCTTTTTCCAAAAATTGGGAGGAAAGAGAATGAGAGAAAACTTATATGTTCTGTTTGCTGTGTATCATTAAATAATTGTTTTATAGGCAACTACCAGTTATTCCCTATATACTACAGTGGGCTTTAGAACCATACTGCCTTAGATAACATCCCAGAATTTTTCACTTGGACAAGTAAGGCTTTGTAAGATTCGGTTTTCTCCTATCAAAATTGAAAATGGTAATTATATCCTCCTTGCAGAGATACAGGAAGGATGCAACAACTAGCCAAGCTCATCATCTCCAAAAATGTTAAACTAACTTAAATGACAGTGAGTTGTCAAGTATTTATGTTGTATTGCATTTATTAATGATTTATACTGATTCCACTTAACAGTTAAGGCAGAGTCACTGGAATTCTACACTGAGTGCAGGAATATAAAATATTATAGCCACTATGGGAAACAATTTGACATTTTGTTATAAAATTAATACACATTTACTCTATTGTCAATAATTTCACTTCTAGGCATTTGCTTATGAGAAATGGAAATATGTATCTTCATAAGACCCATCTTTAATATTCATAAGTTTTCTCCCTAATGGGCAAAATTGGACACATTAAAATGGACATCACCTGGGAGGTGAATAAACAGGTTGTTGCATGTTCATAAATGGAGCACTACTCAACAATAAAAAGATATCAACTACAGATACACACAGAAACATGGATAAATGTCAAAAATATTTGAAGCAAAATATGTCAAATGCAAAAATCTACATGTTGGATGATTCCATTTATTTGACATTTTCGAAAGGGTACTTCATAGAGATAAAACAGATATCACTGATTATCATGGACACTAATGGGGAAAAGGAGGATTGACTACAAGAAGAGAGGATAGAGCTTTTTTGCTTTCAATAGAGCTTTCAGTGTTTTACTGTAGTAGTGGGTACTGGATCATACACATTTGTCAAAAGACATTTGTATACTTTGTGAGCGAATTTTATTTTATTAATTTAGAAAGCTAAGTTAAAGAAGCTGTTGCAATGGAAACCTATAGACAGAAAGAATACCAGATACTAGTCAAGAATTGCAAACCCAAAAGTTGTCTTGGGAGAACAAAGAACTAGGATATGCCTAACAGCAAAGACTTGTACATAAGCTTATCATTAGGATTTGGTGATAGTGAACTAAGTAAAAATGTGAACTAAAAAAAAAAAAGAAAGAAAATCCTTAAATCCTGCAGTTGTGCTGGTTATGATGGCGTACACCTGTAATCCCAGTGACTTGGGAGGCAGAGGCAGGAGGATCGCATGTTCAAGGCCAGAGGCAGCCTGCATAACTTAGTGAGACCCTGTCTCAATTTAAAAAAATGTAAAAATGGCTAAGGGTGCAGCTCTGTGGCACAGTGCTTCAAAAGTATGTGCAAGGCCCTGGGTTCAGCCTCCAGTACTGCAAAACAAACAAACACCCTGTAGTTGCAAATTTATTGCAATAATTTTGAAAGGCTTTTACATAATGTGTGTGTTTGAGAGTTAAGGTTTATCCAAACATTTTAAGATATATTTTAAAAATAAACTTGCTATCTTAGCTTCCCTCCAGAAACATTTTTCCCTTAGACAGAGTCTACCTTTTTAGCTATTTTTAAGTGCTATAGTCTGGTGCATTTTTATCCAAAGTAATGAAATAACAAAAATTTCCAGAGCAAGAGAGATAGTGTGAGAGAGAGAGAGCTCAAAAGAAAGAATGACTGAAGTGTGCCTTTTGTGTGTGCTTGCTTTTTCATGTTTATATATTATATTGGGCTGCTTTTACAAAGAAACCCAGCATTCTAAGATAACATTTAAGATGAGAAATCATGCATATCTGTGCAAAACTTGACATTTAAATTCTTTCTTAAAATCATCATGCAAAATCAAATACTCCATTGGTTAGTACACTGTAAAAAATTGAGAAATGTGAGAAACCAAAATAAGCATACTTGTAGGTTAAGAGACTGTGTTTATATTTTTTCACTAATGCTTAGCTGTGAGGGACTTTTTAGATTATGTTTTCTTTGGTGGATTGATAACATGGTAAATAGAGTGTTCTTTCTTTTTCTTTTTTTTTTCCTACCTATGTCCTATTTAGCCTCAGCTTGATTAGCTCTTTATAGGGAGTGATTTTGTTTGTTTGTTTTTCTTGCTTGACTCAGAACTGCCTGGAATTGACATCACCATCACCATATTAATGATGATGTTATTCATTCAACTACATTCTTCTATTCAATGATTTTGGAGTGCCTCTATGTCTACTGTAATGTTTCAAGGATAGTAAAAGACTACCTTTTAAAAATAATACATCTCCATGATGCTGGTGTGCCCCTAACACATTGTGTGAACAGTAATTTGTTTGCTACTATTAACCCTTCCAGATGGAGTCCAGAAATATATTATTATGCCTATTGTGTTTGATGAAAATGAAATACAAAAACTTATTTACCTAAAATTTTCTAGTCAGCCAAGTGGGAAACCACATCTCAAACTCAGGTCATCCTACTTCTTGCCATGCTGCTATATGACAATGCCTTGATAAGACAGTATTTTTCCTTCCTAGTAAGATGAAAATTGTACCACTGGATTTTGGTTCATGGTTGTCATACTTTCGCTACCTGGGTCTCATGGAATGAAATGAGATGGAGTCTTAAAAGCCAGATCTGGATTGGGGGCCACATGAAACTCTTATCATGGGAAGGCATGACCTTGACTTACAATGAGTAATGATAATGTACAGGTTTACTATTATGTGGAGTTGGTGAGAAATCTATGTGGAATGATTTATGAAACACTAGAAAAGCTATAGTTTTCCTTTTGGACTTATAGCTTTTCTTCTTTTGTCTTCATCCTTATCTAATGCCAAAATTCTCTGATAACCCTGTCCTTTGATGAATATATTAAAATATCTATTAAATATGGTTATTATCTCTATTATAAAACATTTCCAATATATTTATTAATTTAAACCACAAATATATATTGGCCATCTGTTATGTGCCAGGCCAGTTGTCTAAAGACACAGATACAACAATGCAAGAAACAAAAAAAGGCCTGGCCTTGGAGATTTTGGTCATTGTCTTTGATAGTATTATAAATTAGCTTCTGCTACAATTCGGAAATTTGTGAAGACCTTGTTGTTGTTGTTCTTGTTAGGTGCTGTCAAGTCGTGTCCGACTCATAGCGACCCTCATAGGATTTTCAATGGCAGATTGTTTCGGGATTTCCTTGGGAGTGGGTTGTCAGGTCCTTCTCCCATTTTTGCAGTGCTGGGAATCAAACTCAGGACCTCAGAGACTGCAGAGTGGTGCTCTACCAACTGAGCTAAATCCCAGCCCCCGTGAAGACCTTGGGAGCCCATATTGAATGGGTTAAATAGTTGACAGGGGAAGTTGTGTCTTATCCTCAGAGAATAGATTTAATGTAGATACCTATTAGGAAGTACCTGGAAAAGTGGAATTTAGGAATTATGAGGACATTCAAGGCAGAGTTTATACCTGCTACAGTGGGAAAATATTTCTATGTCAAAATTGTTTTCATGAATATCTCCTGCAGGGACATGCAATATCAGGCCATAGTAGTGTTTATTTCCCAAACATCTGTGGGATGCTGAAGTACCCCTGGTGACTTCAGCTGGCTTTGCTTATGCTTCCTCCGGTTGGCAGGGTGGAAGTGACTTTCTCTGGGTTTGGCAAGGCTCTACTTCAAGGTTCAGGTTGGGCCCAAATTTGTTCCATGTATCTCAGGTTTGTTTGATGCTAATGGCAGTTCAAAAGACCAAACCCAATGCAGGAGCACATTTCAAGCTCTTTCTTGTGTCACACCCACTAATAATCCATTGTAACGTGACCACGCTCCAAATCAAGGGGCATAAAATACACTTTGGCTACATAAGGCTAAAACAAATGGTGTAGTTAAACCCAATAACAAAGAAGTGGGCCAGTGGGGTGGGGATGGGAAAGAATGAATGTTTTTCAACAATAATTTAATCCAATACAAAAGATAAAAATACGTTAAGGGTAGAGAATTACACCCACTCAGGTAAATTGTCTGTGAAAGCATGTTAACATTCTGTCCTGTTTCTCATTATTTTTTCATTTTTTCCTACTCTTTCATTGCCACTGTTATTTTCCCTTCAAAATTAGTTTCTTTCCTTAATATAATGACATACCTACTTCTTAAATGAGAGGTACATTGAAATAGCACATTTTAGTGACTTCCAGCAGACTCTCCAAGATTCTCAAACTATTTAGGGCTGAGTTTTCATTGAGGAAGAAAGCCAGACAAATGCACCTCCTCTCCTATTGAGACCACCAAGTTTCAGCCGCTCTAATAAGGATGCAAGAATTACAGTTGAGAGAGTATATTCATGCTTCTCCCCAGCTGAACAGACTGAAGTTACAGGAATCTGGCTCTTTACAATATTGCCAGTAGAATCTTAAACTACTGATAGATATTGTTAGGTGCCATCAAACCATAGTGACCCCACATACAGCAGGAGATACAGTATTGTTACTGCTTCTCTGCTATTCATAGGGCTTTTCAATGGCAGATTTTTGGGGGGCAGTGGGTTGCCAGGTCCTTCTCCCAAGCCTATAGCACCTTGTGTCCCCAGACGTTCTCCCATCCAAGTACTAACCAGGCCCAATCCTGCTTAGTTTCCGAGATCTGACTGGATTGGACACCACAGTGCTATGGCTGCAGGCTAGAGATACATAGATATCACTTATTAGAATTAAAGTATAGGATTAAATGTGACTTTAATGATATTATGCATTTTCAGTATGTTTCTAATAATAAATAATGTGAAATACACTTCAATATGGGTATTACGCCTAAAAACTGCACCTAAGCCAGGCACCATGGGGCATGCCTATAATCCTAGTGACTCAGGATTACAAATTCAAGGCCAGAGGCAGCCTGTGCAATTTAGCAAAAGCCTGTCTCAAATTAAAAAATAAAAATGGAGCTGGGAGTGTAGTTCAGTGGTAGAGCATATGCTTAGCATGTGTGAGGCTTTGGGTTCAACCCTCAGTACTGAAAAAAAAATACATGTAACTAATGCTGAGGATTTCTCAGAAAATAAGTATCATTTGTTTTATCACAAGGTAGACAGCATATGCCTGTGGCCGTACCATTGTGGTGTCCAATTCCATTAGATCTCAGAAGCTAAGCAGGGTCCAGCCCGGTTAGTATTTGGATGGGAGACATTCTGGGAACACCAGGTGCTGTAGGCTTGGGAGACGGACCCAGCAAACCACTCCCAAAAAACAATCAGCCATTGAAAACCCGGTGAATAGCAGAGAAGCAGTAACAATACTGTTTTACCTGTTGTACATAGGGTTGCTATGAGTCGGACACTGACTGGAGGGCACCTAACAACAACAACATACAGCCTAAGATATGTTTTCAATTTTACATAGAATATGATTCTTTCAAATTACTAATTTAAGGTGTTCCTAGCAATACACACTAATACAATTATCAAGTAATACTTTCTGAGAAATACTGGGTGCAAACTTGCCTTTGAAATAATCCAAATATAATTTAAAACAGCTCATGCTTTTTAACATATAATATATGGTTTGTCCTCTTCCTGAACACTATTTTAAAAGCCACTTTAGGATTTTCAGATTATATTTCACATATAAAACACTTTCTTAGTTTTAACTATATTTATCTTCACCTTTCTGGTTATGACAAGGTGTAAAGGAATAAACTGCATTGAAAAGTGTATCAATTGTTTGACTTCCACAGTTGTGTATTGGAATGATTTTTTCAAAGAATATTAAATTGTTTCCTGCTTTACTGAAAAATGACACATCCCTAATTTGAGAATTTTGCCTTATTTGAGCTGTCTGTAATTACTCATTTTTATGTTTTACATTTTATTCATATACTTGCAGAATAAAACGTACAGGTCTGAAATGTTCAGTCTTGTGACTGTTGACAATGGCATATATCTGTGAGGAGATATAAAAACTGTCATTACTTTATAGTAAGAAACACAGGGAACTGGTCATGATTGATTACCTGTCTTGAACTTTATAAAAGTTGAATTATACAATAAGAACTCTTATGCCTGGCTTCTTTGCTCAACATATATTTCTGAGATTCATACACATTATCATGTGTCACAAGTACATTCTATTGTATGACTATCTTACAGTTCTTTTGTGATCAATTCTTGAGCATTGTGAGCATCTGTGTTGTCTCCAGTTTTAGGCTATTATGAATAAGACTGTTATGAACATTCTTGTACAAATCATTTTGTAGACATATTTTCATTTCTCTTGAGTAAATACATAGGAATCCCTTTCAGGGCGATACTCTAGGCTGCTTTTTATTATTGAGTTATAAGGATTATTTATGTATTCTGGATATAAGTCCTATCATGCACATATATGAATATACATGGATATGTACACATGCACTTATGTGTAAGGTGTATGTAAGATACATAGTGCAAATATTTTCTCTCACCCTGTGATTGTGTATTTACAATCTTAGTAAGTATCTTTTGTGGACAATTTAATTTTTTTAATGAAATTCAACATTTAAATTTTTATTGCTAGTGAGTTGTCAATAAATTTTTACTGCTTAATATCAAAACTAAAATATTAGTTTCAGAGGCCATATAAGGAAGTCATTTTGAGTTATGTAGCAATAAAATTATGCTTGATTTGAGTAGATAAAAACAGCGTCACATTTATCTCTTCTTGCCACTGTCTGCTTTTTGAATGTTTTACTGTAAAATTTTACATATAAGAAAAAATAGAAAAGTTTTTCAATAGTGCAATTATGGAATTTTAGAGAAAATGACTGTTTGCCCTCAGAAATTTTATCTGTAGGCAAAGAAGGTACAAATTTATTTGTATGAAAAGCGTGTGTGAAATATATGTATATATAAACAGCGCAAATCTTGAGTTTGCAATATTTCCACTCTAGTAGTAGCATGAATGATATAGACTACCTACTGAAATGATTCCATTTTATTGTACTCTGGGCTTTGCATAAGGAATTCTTTTTTTTTTCCTGGTACTGGGAGTTGAATCCACGGCCTCAAGCTTGCATACTTTGCAAGTCGTGGGCCACTGAGCTGCATGCCCAGCCCATTTTGTAGTTTTTGAGACACAGAGTGCCTCTGGTCTCAGGCTTGTGATCCTCCTGCCTATGTCTCCTGAGGCCCTGGGATTACAGGTGTGAGCCACCATGCCTGGCATGTAAATAATTCTTAATTTAGCTCAAAATGTAATCTTTTGGGGAGTTTATATTGAATGCTTAGAGGTTAAAGAATGTATTAAATAGCTTGTGTATGTCATCTCTCTGTGAATTCAATAAATGATAATGGAATAAAATATGAACTTAAAAACTATGTTGTCTTAGCCAGGCACTGTGGTGCACACCTGTAATCCCAGCAATTTGGGAGGCTGAGGCAGGAGAATTGCGAGTTCAAGGCCAGAGACAGCCTGCATAACTTAGTGAGACCCTCTCTCAAAAAAAAAAAATTGAAAAGGGACTGGGAGTGCAGCTCAGTGGTGACACACCCTGAATTCAGTCCCCCAGTACTGAACAACAAAACAAAACATATCAAATAAGCAAACAAAAAATATGTGTTGTTTTATTTGGAAGATGAATGTTGTAAGAGTTGGATGATACATTTATTCAGTGGACTAAAATGTGAAGCAGTTGCATATGTTTAGGTAAACGTGGTAATGCTTGAAGACCAAGATAGTGAAAAGTGAAAATATTTCCTACTGACATGAAGTGCCATATGTGCTATTTTATAGTATCATTTGTAATAACTTATCAAGCACTGATTGCTGAAAATACATATTTCTCATATATTACAATTACTACCATGTCATTCTTTCTTAAACTGAGCACCATCACTTAAAAACTGCTGCATAATTGCACTATTTTAGAGGTGAACAATGAATACCAGCATTTTAAAGATTCTGAAAAGATACACAGTTAAAAAACTCTGCTCAACTTGTTTAGCTTTATATTTCTCTAACTTCTTTGACCATGCAATCATTTTATTTCTGTGTGATAGCACATATTTAATTTATAAGAAGTGTTTTCATGGCATTCTTTTAAAAATGGCTTTTATAATATTTACACTTCAGCAAGATGTCATCATCATCATAATAATAGTCATTTTCTATGTATCTACTATGTGCTGGGCATGGTATACTGTGTAAGGCAGATTAAATTTCCCCAAATGCAAAAAAGTAGTCTTTTAATTTTTCTTGTAAGAAATATAAACTTCTAAGATTCTTAAACTATGAGATCTTAACCATTATGTTTTTCTTTGTCTTATTCTGTTTTTCTTGAAACTATTTCCCATAAAACGCTGTTGTTGTAGGGTACCCTTGAGTTCAGTGTGACTAAGAGAACCCTATGTACAACAGAACAAAACACTCCCAACATTGTGCAATGAACACTATTTTTTTTACATTTAAGCCCATTGTTGCAGACACTGTGTGAATCCATCTAGTTGGAGGTCTTCCTATTTTTTGTTGACCTGCCACTTTCCCAAACATGATGTCCTTCTCTAGGGATTGGTCCCATCTGACAGCATGTCCAAGATATGTAAGATGCAGTCTAGCTATCCTTGTTTCCAAGGTGCATGCTGGTTGCACTTCTAGGATTGATCTGTTGGTTCTTTTGTCAGTCCATGGGATATTCAATATTTGTTTCCTGCATTATATTTTAAAAGTATCAGTTCTTCTTCTGTCTCACATATTCACTGTCCAACTTTCACAAGAATATGTTGCAACTGAAAATATCATAGCATGCATCAAGTGCACTTTCATTTTCAATGTGCATCTTTACTTTTCAACACTTTAAAGAGGTCTTTTGCAACAAATTTTCCCAATGCAATGCATCTTTTGACTTCTTGACTGCTTCTGTTGGTATTGTTTGTAGAACCAAGTAGAGCAAAATTATGGACATTCTCAATCTTTTCTCCATTTATCATGAAGTTGCTTGCTGACCCACATGTAAGGATTTTTGTTTTGTTGATGTCAAGGTGCAATCCATACTGAAGGCTATTTTCTTTGATTTCCATCAGTAAATGCTTCAAAACTTCTTCTGTTTCAACAACCAAAATTGTGTCATCTGGATCACGTAGATTGTTAATGAGGTTTGCTCTAATCCTGATGCCACATTATTCATAAAGTCCAGCTTCTTGTAATATTTGCCCACCATAGAGGTTGAAAATATATGGTGAAAGGATACAGCCTTGATTTTATAGCAGGCAGAGTTTCCTTGTTCTGTTCAAATGATTGCCTCCAGGTGCATGTGCACATTCCTGCTTAGTACAGTTAGGTGCTCTGGTATTGCCATTCTTCACAATATTATCCATAATTTGTTGTGATTCACACAGTCAAATGCCTTTGCATAGTCAATAAAACATAGATACACATCTATTTGGTATTCTATGCTTTCAGCTAATATCCATGGGACATCAGCGATGATGTCCTTGGTTCCATGCCCTCTTCTGAATCTGGCTTGGTTTTCCAGGAGTTCCCTGTCCATATATTGCTACAAGTCACTTTTGAATGATGTTTAGCAAAATTTTCCTTGATTGAGATATGAATGATATTGTTCAATAATTCCTGCCTTCCGTTGTATCCCTTTTCTTGTGAATAGACACAAATACGAATTTCTTCCAGTGTGTTGGTCAGGTAGCTGTTTTCCAAATCTCTTGGCATAAACAAAAATTTAGCACCTCTAGTGCTGCATCTGTTCGTTGAAACATCTCTACTGGTATTCCATCAGTTCCTGGAGCCTTGTGTTTTGCCAATTCCTTCAAGGCAGCTTTCACTTCTTCCTTCAGGACCATTGGTTCCTGACCATATACAACTTCATGAAATGATTATTCATCTACCAATTCTTTTTGGTATACTCTGTATGTACTTTCCATTTTCTTTTGATATTTCCTGTGTCATTTAATATTTTCCCTGTACAATCCTTCACTATTGCCAGTTGAGGCTTGAATTTTTTCTTCAATTCTTTAAGCTTGAGAAAAGCAGAGAATATTCTTCCCTTTCAGTTTTCTATCTCCAGCTCTTTGCATATGTCATTATAATATTTGATTTTGTCTTCTTGAGCCTCTACCCTTTGAAATCTTCTGTTCCTTATCTGTATCATGTCTTCCTTTTATTTAGCTGCTTGACATTCATGAGGAAGTTTCAGAGTCTCTTGATGTGTAATTTTATCTTTACTTTTTTTTACTGTCTTTTTAATAACCTTTTGCTTTTCTCATGAATGATGTCTTTGATGTCATGCCACAACCCATCTGGTGTTTGATCATTAGAGTTTAGACATCAAATCAATTCCTGAGGTGGTCTCTGAACTCAGATGGCATACCCTAAAGCTCATACCTTGGCTCTTGTACACTTGTTATAATTTTCTTTAGTTTTACTTTGAACCTGCATTTAAGCAGTTGATAGTCTAGTCCACAATCAGTATCTGGTCTTGTGACTTTTGATATTGTGCTTTTCCACCGTCCCTTTCCACAAATGGATTCAGTTTTTTCCTCTATGTTCCATCCAGTGAATTTCATGTGTATAGTCACCATTTATGTTGTTGAAAAAACGTATTTGTAATGAAAAGGTCGTTGATCTGACAAAACTCTATCATGCGATCTCTAGCATGGTTTCTGTCACAAAGGCCATATTTTCCAAATATTGATCCTTCTTCTTTGTTTCAAACTTTTGCATTCCATTCACCAGTAATTACCATTGCATCCTGATTGTATGTTTGATAAGTTTCAGACTGCAGAAGCTGGTAAAAATATTTCCTTTCTTCATTTGTGGTCTTAGTGGTGGCTGTGTAAATTTGAATAATAGTCATATTAACTGGTCTTCCATGTATGTGTATAGATATTATTTTATCACTGACAGGATTATACTTTAAGACAGATCTTGAGATATCTTTTTTGATGATGAATGCAACTCCATTTCTCTTTCAGTTGTCATTCTTGACATAGTAGACCATGATTACCTCATTCAAACTGCCCCTTACCAGTCCGTATTAGCTCACTGGTGCTTACAATGTCTGTTTTTATGTGCTCCATTTCCCTTTATATGACTTCTAATTTTACTAGATTCATACTATATATATTCCACATTCCAATCATTAATGGATATTTACAGTTGTTCCTTCTAATTTTAAGTTGTGCTATAAAACATAATATCATAGAAATTTATATCTATGACCAAGAAAAATGAAATTATGACCATGCTTACTATCTGAACAGAGTTGTTAAGAATTTTAAATTTTGATCTGGGTTCCTTTGGTTTCTCTGACCAAAAAGTATCATTATAATTATTTTTAACAGAAAAATAATGGCATCTTCTTAGTGTTAAATTTTGAAAAGAATTATAGGAGTTTTATAGAAAGGGATCAAACTGATATAATACTCAGTGACCTCATCACTATTTTACAGTAAAGGCTGTAACCAACTTTATATAACTGTTTCTTATATTGACTGTGGTAAAAGCTGAGGGCATAATATTAAAATGTAGTTCAGGGAAAGCTGTTTTATGAGAGACGATGATAATGTGGTCCATGTAATAGAAATTTCTTGTGGTTTAGCGCCCTCTAAGGAAAGGACTCAAAACATTCCAGTGGAGGGAATGGTTCATTCTTCATCAGCTGTTCCCAAACACCTGCCTGGACATATTATAATTAGTCTGGGGAGGTAATAATATTAAAAATTCCTGAACCCAGTCCCAAGCTCTGTCAGTCTGGGCTAGGTCCCAGGGAAGTCTTCCTTATAAAAACAACTTTAGATAATTTGTTGTGTGACCATGTTTGGAAGTAACTCATAGATAATTTTTCCCGAACATCATTTTTGTCAGTTAGCTTTTTTTATATGACCTTGTTATTAGAGTTATAAACTTTGAGTTTGTATTCTTTCTTGTGGACTTAGAGTGAAAACTTGGTGCAACAAAAGGAGTGAACTTTTAAGAGAGTTGGTAGTCAAAATAAATTCACTTGGATTTGTTAACTCTCTGGAACACATGCCTAGTGAGATATAGTTGAGAGACTGGTCATGAAAAGAAGTGAAGAGAACATTCAGGTGACACAAGACCACTGAGTTCAGATACATGCAGAACAGTCTTTTAGAAGGCAATGAACTTGCTCTATACAGCCTTTCAAGGGCAGAGTCATGGATAATGTATTCATGTTACAGAAGCAGATTTAGTAAATATTGTAAATGAATATTCCAATACTCAGAAATGTTTCACGATAGAATTAGCTCTCTCAAGACTTATGAACTCTCTTTGATTTTGAGTTTTCTTGAAGTATGGCTGCTACAGAAGTGTATGGCTTGGATAAGAGTGGTGCCAAATTTCATTCTCAGAGTTTTAAAAACTCATGTTTTTCTGTGTACATAAATCTATAAATAAGGGGTATAGGCAAAGTACATCCTAGGACTACTTAAAACTCTGGTAGTTAGTGCTGAAAAGAAAGATGAATATTAGTTATGTTGTAATCGGAGAACTCTATTTTACAATCTCTGAGAACACTTAGTCATACAGAAGTACACATACATATTAAAAGTATAATAGACTAAAATTTTAGTCTATAAAATAAATATCTTTTATATTTAACAGTTTAGGTTTTAAAAGGCAGACATTATTGCATCATTAATTCTAGGTTCCTGCTTGTAATCTTATTTTTACCTATATTTGAAGAGAATTATAGTTTTAGTTAAAAATTAAACAACATCAAGGAAATAAAATGCTTGATAATAGAGTTCAATTTGTGGAACTAATACTGTGACAACATCTACAAAACAAGGCTTTGTAAATGCTTTGCCAAGTAGTTGTTATTTAACCTGCTTACTACACAGGGCTGGTGTAAGGATCAAATGAATTAAGATATGTAAAGGACATTAATAAGTTTCTGTCATTTTATAAATGCTCAATAAATGTAAGATTTTACCACTACTATTATTGATGAACAGCCTGATTTGCCTTTACATTGTGATCATAGCACTTGGCATGGTGCATGGCACAGAACAGGTGTCTTTTTGTTTATCAGTTACACCGGGTCTCTTGTAACAGTTCATACAGATGTCACGATCATCAGCACTTCCCAGTGGGACTTTGGAACACACTACAATTTCATGTCCTATTTCCAATGAAGACATTTTTTGAACTTCTTCCCAGTACTTGGGCTGCTGCTATTAAACAAAGTCTTTTATACCCATGTAAGGACCTGTGCTCTTAGAAGATACTGGTGAAGGATTAATGAGAGTTCTGGACCTGGAAGTCTTCTTTGAATTATGTGTGTTAGGGTTGAAGTTTGAAAGGGCTTAAAATTAATAGAAAGGGAGATGGGGGAAGACAATTTGAAGGAAGAAAAATGAGATATGGAATGGAGACGAAAGTGACAAAATGATGTTTCAAAAATGTGAAATAGATTAACCTGGCCTAGCAAATCAACTATTTTAACAATTAAGAGGAAGAGATTAGTGAACAAGGGAAATATGTGAATGAAATACCCTGAGAGGAGATAGCTGAGTGTGCAGTGGACATAATGGGAAATGTGAAACCCTTTTGTAGACTCTATGAACAGAAGAAAATAAAGCTTAGGGAAGACACACAATCTGTTCACTTAAGAGAGAAAGTGAGTTTGAAATTTACAGATGTAAGTAAGAAAGGGCAATTTTGAGTGGTTTTTCAAGGGAACAGCCATCAGACTCTTTGACATTTAGGACATTAGAGAGAGAAAGAGGTCACAGTGGTATAAAGTTTGTAAACATTAGTAACTTAATTGACTACTATGTAGAATGCAGGAGATAGTTAGGAAAAGGACTACAGAGTTCAGCTTTTTGTTCTGTTCAGGCCCAGTTGTTAGGGAAGTTTTAGGCAGGTACAGATTTAAGACCTGACAGATAATAGGAGATAGGAGTTGATGTCCGGAAATGACCATTCAAGAGCATCAATCCAATTGAAGTAACAAGAATGACAGTACTTCCAGGTCAGGAGAAAAGCAGAGCCCTTGAGGAATGCTCACCTTTGTCAGTAAGGAGTAAGAAATTCTGTTTGCTAGATGATCTTCCCACATGCCATATCATTCATCAATATGTTCCCAAATATCTGCTCATATCTTCAGTTTGTATGAGGGTATGAAAAAAATTACTTACAATATTTATTTCTCTCATTCTACATTCAAAAAGTATAAGATAAAGAAGCAATTAGATTCAAGTATTAGAGTTGCCATCAAGGGTCTGATTGATTTGGTTTGTTTTGTCATACTTCAGATAAAATAGGCATTATAGACTCTTAGTGAAATAAATAAATATTCATTTGTAATAAAAATGAATAGTGCATATTTCTCATATGACATTTTAATATTTATATACAACTCATAGTCTGTATGCAACATATATTTGTACTTGATTAGTTCCATTCACTCTGACTTTTAAGGCAAGTGAATTAGTTATATTAGTAGTTACCATTAACTGAAAGTAATACATGAGCTAGGTGATTAATGTTTTCTCAAGTTTCATTTTTCCATTTTATTTTCTCTATTTGAAATTCACTTAAATCCCACCAAGGAACCATTACAGACCTCTCAGTAGATAATTATTTTGCCATCAGACTCCCAAATGAGAGAAGAGAATGAATGTTTTGTAGAGAACTTCCCTAAAATTATTATTTAAAGAGCTGAGGGTTTATGACACAATAAAAAAGCAGAAAATTTGTTAGTTATAAAACAGCTGTAACAATTACCCTTATAAATGCTATCCATTGAGGCTTCTATTGCCAAATTTCACTCTTTTACCATAAACAATTAGACTGTAGTCAACCATTATCTGACAACTATCTCTTACTCTTGCACAACATTCAAATTTGGCAAGAGAATGTTTTAATAAAGGCTAGTGCTTACAACTTGAAATAATCATAATTATGTGGCTCTTGCTAGAATTCAAATGACAATGAAATCATTTGCTCAAAACAAAATACTTCACAGGCTTCATGCAATTTCAAAATGATGAATTGTACTTGTAATAAGAAGTTGTGATACCTTACAAATTGTCACTTGAGTAGACTCATCAGTTGTTTCACCTCATAAAATACCAAGCACGATATATGGTATATGACCAGTTTACCTGACTAAGGAGATGAAGGATGCAGGCCCACTGCAGGCACTCAGTAGTTTTAACTGATATTGTTGTTTTTGTTACATGCCATTCAGTCAAATCCAACTCATAGTGACCCTGTGTACAATAGAACAAAACACTCCCCAACACTGTGCTATCCCCAGGACTATGTCAGTGTTTCTGTGCGTTTCATAGGGCTTTCAATGGCTGATTGGGGGATTGCTTTGGGAGTGGATTGCCAACTGTTATTTTCCTGTTGTTTGATTTTCTTATCTATATTCATCATATGTTGCTGAATTGCTTTTTCAAGTTAATGAAGACATTTTTCAGTTATATGCCTCTCTTTGAAAGCATTACTGTTTCTCTTTATTGTGGTGTTACTGAAGATAAAACAGTGTTTCATATCTGACTCATTCAAGACAGTGCTTGTTTCTTAAGATGGAGAGACCATGGTTAGACTAGCTTGGGGCAAAGCTAGCGTTTTATACCAGTGGTTTTCAGTGGTGCTATAAGGCACATATACGAGCTGTGGATGGTGTTAGAACTCGTTACTGATAGAAATGGAAGTACCAAAGGCTATAGACAATTTTGTCTTTAAGATAACCTATGTTAGTCCGAAGATTATTCCAATAATATTACTCTCATTTTTAGAGGAGCATGCTTTCTTCAGTGCACGTAAATGGGAAGGACTTTGATTTGTGCAACTGGAGCCCATGGTGATGTGTTCCACAGAGAAGTACCATCTGTCATGGATTCCAGAGGAACAAAACAGGCTGATACAGCTGATCCAGACCCACATTTCCTCCCTTGCTAGATAAAATAAGATGTCCTTTAAATTATTCTGATTTTATTCCTAAACAACTATGGATTATAATTTCCAAGCGAGTTTTCTTTTCTTTTCTTTTTTTTCTTTCTTTCCCTGTACTGGGGGATGAACCCAGGGTCTCACGCCTGCATGCTTTGCAAGGGCTGGACCACTGAGCTGCACCCCCAGTCCATTTCTTTTTTACTTTTTTTCTTTTTTTTGAGACAGGGTCTCACTAAATTACGCAGACTGCCTCTGGTCTCAAACTTCTGATCCTCCTGCCTCTGCCTCCCAAGCTGCTGGGATTACAGGCGTGTACCATCGTGCCCAGCTCTTTCTTTTTTTTCCTACAACTCCATTTTAAGTTTAAAAGACTAAGCATTCTGAGGCGGCTTCAGAAAGGTAAATAACTCAAACATGTCAATCAGAAGCCTGTCACATCTGGCCCCTCTCAGGCCTGCCCAGGCAGGGGTTACTGCAGGGAATCTGGGTATTAAAAGAGAAATGAGTTCTTTGTCTAACACTCAGCAAACAAAAGAGGAAACTGCCAATTTCTTCCTGCTTTAAAGACCTGGTATCTCCACTACTAGTGCAAATACAGCTATCAGTGGATGGTAGGTGGGAGGAGAGAGCTCCCTCAAACATTCCACCCCTGTGCCTTTGGCACAGGTAAGGATGGGGAGGAAGTTTGGAGCTCAAGATTCTGCCCCAGAGAACTGAGTTAGAAACATGAGGTGAGATAGGGAAATAATTTTGACTCTTCAGATCCTTTCCAAAATGACTTTCATCAAGGATTGACTCCTGCAAGAGTCATTTTGGGAGAAAATGGGGACAGCAATTATGGTCTAAATCAAAGCCAGCATTTGGGGAAATCATCCTCTACGTATTTATTTCATATCATTCTTGTCTCTCTCCCCTCATTTCCTCTCACTCTTCATCTCTACCTTTAACTTTCTCATTTCCCAGGGCCTAATTCCTCACCTAGAATCACACCCGTAAGTATAAGAAAACGACCATTTTCTCTTCATCACCCCCTCTTTTCTCAGTTCAGCATTCTGCATTTCAGCAATTGTCTCCATTTTTATTTCACCCTTTTTCTCATGAACCCACAGCAATTCCACTTGAGCTCCATTACTTTCAGATCTTGGAGAGTTGAAAACTTGACTTCAGGCCTCGCCTTATTTGATGCCTCCCTCTGCTATATCGCTGGGATGTAGCTCAGTTGGCAGAGCGCTGCAGTGCGGTCTCTGAGGTCCCAAGTTCAATTCCCAGCACCTCAAAAATGGGAGAAGGGGCTGGCAATCCACTCCCAAGGCAATCCTGAAACAGTCAGCCATTGAAAACCCTATGAGGGTCACTATGAGTCGGATACTGACTCAATGGCACCTAACAACAACAACTCTGCTACATTGACTATTGCTTCTAAGAATTTCCTTATTTCTTACTAGATAGTTTGTTTTTGTTTTTGTTTGATTTGCTTTCCCTTATGGAATAAACAGAGGTTCTCCCTTGCTAGTTTAGTAATGGAAAATTTTTGGTACTCTAGGTTGTTCTAAGGGCTGGGATTTAGCTCAGTTGGTAGAGCACTGCTCTGCAGTCTCTGAGATCCCGAGTTCAATTCCCAGCACCGCAAAAATGGGAGAAGAACCTGGCAATCCACTCCCAAGGCAATCCTGAAACAGTCAGCCATTGAAAACCCTGAGGGTCACTATGAGTCGGATGCCAACTCGAAGGCACCTAACAACAACAAGGATGTTCTAAAGTTGTTTTGTACTTTTCAGGCACCAAGGAGCTGCTGGAGAATGCATGTAGGTTAGTATGAAAATATAAATGAGTGGGTATGTATGTAGGAGATGATGTCAGATATAAACCCATAGGTAAGTGTAATATTTCAAGAATTGGTGAATGGAGAAATTAAACTTATTTTGTTAACATAAAATAGTGACTTCGCTAAAAAATTTAATTTGATACGTTGCTGAAATCTTGGAAATAGTATTAGGATCTTATAGAATGAAGCCTGTTAGAATTCTGATCTGTTGTTGTTGTTGTTAGGTGCTGTCGAGTCGAGTCCGACTCATAGCGACCCTATGTACAGCAGATCGAAACACTTGCCGATTCTGTGCCAGGCAAACCATTTTATTTATGTTTAAGCCCATTGTTGCAGACACTGTGTTAATCCATCTGGTGGAGGGTTTTCCTCTTTTACGTTGACCTGCCACTCTTCCAAACATGATGTCCTTCTCCAGGGATTGTTCTCTCCTGACTACATGTCCGAAATATGTAAGAGGCAGTTTGGCCATTTTTGCTTCCAAGGAGCACTCTGGTTGTACCTCTTCTAGGACAGATCTGTTGGTTCTTTTGGCAGTCCATGGTATATTCAATAGACGTCTCCAGCACCACAATTCAAAAGCATCAAAATAATCCGAAAAGCTGGACTTTATGAGGAAGAACGTGGCATCAAGATTGGAGGAAGACTCATTAACAACCTACGTTATGCAGATGACACCACTTTGCTTGCTGAAAATGAAGAGGATTTAAAACATTTACTGATGAAGATCAAAGATCATAGCCTTCAATATGGGTTACGACTAAACATCAACAAAACAAAAATCCTTACGACTGGGTC